>VMDR010006320.1:0-46151 GCA_007922815.1 Macrotus californicus
CCCAGAAGCCCTCTTCTCTCCCTCAGCCACAGTCCCTGCTGGTTTTCACAGCCAGACATTATAGGGACTTCTCTTCCTGGCACTAGAACCCTGGGCATGGGACCTGCTGTGGGGCTGGGTCCCCTTGCTTCTCAGGGGGCACCTCCGCAGCCAAGATAGCCCTCCTGATTTCTATCCACCACACATGCGTGTGGGACCAGCCTGTTCTGCATCTCTGCCCCTCCTACAGTCCTGATGTGGTTTCTTCCTTATGTTCTTAGTCATAGGACTTCTGTTCTGCTAGATTTCAGGTGGTTCTGAGTGATGCTTGTTGTGCGGGTTCTTTATAAACTTGATGTGGTTGTGGGAGGAGGTGGGTACCCGGGTTAGCTGCTCCACCATCGTGACCGGAAGCCCCGAGAGAAGCTTTTGTGTGTGCTTTGGGCTGAAGAAGCTAGTTTTTTTGAAGACCTACCTCAGGGTCTGATAGTCCTAAAATGTTCTGTGTGCCACTAGAGGAGGTGACAGAGAGGTTTGATTATGTTGCACAAACGAATGCCCTTGTGCTCTTCACAGTGTGTTCTGAAGTTGATTGAACTCTCTTGTTGGCACTTGAAAAGATCACTCTTTTTTCAGGGTATAGATGGTACCCATAAAAAGTTAAGTGGTTGTTGTTTTTCATTCTCCGTTTGATTTGTAAAAATGCACAACAAATAAGAACTCTTAGGGCTCTCAGACCTGTTCATTTCTGCACCAGATTTCCTCTGAAGTGACAGGAAACACACTAGACTTTGTACCGCATCCACCGCGTCTGCCCTGAGCCCAGGTGTCACTGCCTTTCTCGTGTACAAGTAACTCGAGTGGTCCCCGCACCCAGCTTGCTCGGAGCTGACTGCTCAGGTGGCGTGCACTGAACATTCCATACATATTATCGTGTCGTGTGTTACCTCTTCACTGTGTGTATTAGTGGGCAGGAAAATCATTTGTTTTGCCAAGTTAAAAAGTAAAACTTAATCTTTTTATAGAAATTAGGAGTTGTGATTGCCAGTGTAGTTAGAAAAACAAGTAGAAGATACTACATGATTTTTAACCAATACTGGCACCAGCTGTTTTTGAATTTGGATATTTCATTAATAACATTCAGAATAGTTTGCTGAACAGCATGGACTTGTAGATATATTTGTTTAGTAATATTATTGTGAACTATTACTGATTCTATAACTCATTTCTCTTAACTAATTTGTGGAAAGATTGAAAACCTTAGAAAGGTAAATTCTCAAGCAAATTATTTAAGAAAAATGTGTGTCTCCTCTTCCTAGACTCTTATCTAAAGAGAACTAAATTAAGAATAGAATAAAGTAATAAAATATTTAATTTAAATAAATTGTGTAATTCTATTTAGTTAAGTTATAAATTAATAGTTTTATTCAACTGATTTTTAAAGTGGCTTAATATGCTACACTTTTATTTTGGACAGGAGCTAATTCCAGAGTTCTATTACCTACCAGAGATGTTCGTCAACAGTAACGGGTACCACCTTGGAGTCAGAGAAGACGAAGTGGTGGTGAATGACGTTGATCTCCCACCTTGGGCAAAGAAACCTGAAGACTTTGTGCGGATCAACAGAATGGTAAGAGAGATGGTGTTTCTGCCTGGGCCATCACCAAGGAGCAAGAATACTCTGTAGTTTTGTTTGCCTCTCGTGTGCTCCCTACTGGGGACCTGGCCTACAATCCAGGCATGAGCCCTGACTGGGAATCGAACCAGCAACCCTGTGGTTTGCAGGCTAGCACTCAATCCACTGAGCCACCAGCCAAGGCCCTGGGTGCTAATTCTTAATAAATGCCAGTAACGATATGGGAACGCATGTGACTTGGAGTCCGGAAGTTTCCTGCTTTTGAATCTGAGCTCTGCAATTTACTAGTTTCATTGTCCCAGGCAGTTGACAGAACATCTCAGGCCCTCACATTTCTCATCTGTAAAATGGGGATACCTCATAAATGTTCATTAGAACATCATTATCGATCATAAAATTCATCTGCTTTTAGCATACAACTCCATGACTTTTAGTAAATTCAGAGGGCGTGAGACCAGCACTGCAGTCTGCTGTGAGAACGTTTCAGTCAGCCCGCAAACACCCATGCCCAGTGCAAGCCCAGCAAGATCGATCTCCTTTCTATCTCGATAGGTTTGCCCTTTCTGGTCATTGTGTGAAAACAGACCATACAGCGTGCGTCCTTCTGTGTGACTGCTTTCACCTGGCACAGTGATGTGACTCACCCGCACCTGCATGTTTCTCTCTCACATCTCTCTCTTTCACATCTCTCTCTCTCTCTCTCTCTCTCTCTCTCTCTCTCTCTCTCTCTCTCTCTCTCACACACACACGGAACAAGCATAGTGGGGCAGGTAGGATCAATGTGTGAAAGGCCAAGGGGTCCAGTACAGGTTACACTGAATGCCTGTGCTGGGAGGGACCGTGGCAGACCTGAAAGAGAGGACCGCAGAAGGAATGTGGTGGTCTGGAGGTCCGGTCCACAAGCAGGGTGCAGGACGGGCTGGGTGGAAGAGAGGCTGGAGCCTCTTCCATGCAGGCAGCAGTGAGAGCCGAGACTTGGACGGGCTGGGGGAAGCGGGCCCCGGGGCTGTGTCAGACCTCCAGCGAGCAGTCAGGGAATAGGATTAGTTGAGCGCCCTCCCCACACAAACAGTTAAACCAGCTCTGCTGTCTTTGTTTGGAAGGGCTGGGTCTTTCACTGGGTCGTAGCTCTCCCTTCGATATGGTCATGAGAAGGAGCTGGCACAGACACTGCGGAAGCAGCAGCAATGTGATTTTCTGGCCGTCCACTTGAATAGATGCAAATCTATTTAGAGAATTGTTTCAATGTCAGAAGCAGAGTTTTGAGGAAATAATAGAAAGGGCTAGGGAATGTTCTTGCTCTAGTGTGGGAGAGCAGATAGAAATCAGGATTCTTCAGTGAAATCATTCCGGAGAAAAGACATTGTCTCCTCACCGTGAGTCCCTGTGGCCTGGTTTCCTTTTCGTAAGTTTTAGAGATGCTGATCCTAAGCCGCTGGAGCAAGAATCCTCCACCATCTCACAGCCATGGGACAATGTGCACATTAGAATTGGGCAACTATCATCCACCCAAGAGGTACCCCCTCTGGTTTAAATCTCACTCTTTATTTCCTTATTCCGATCCCCAGGGTGGACTTATGGGTTGGGGATTGGTTTATCTAGGCTTGAGGCAATTCTTCCTGCTCTCAGATACCCATGTAGAGGGTGTAGCAAGCTATTGAGGCCATTATAACCCTAACAGCGTGGTGATTGATTATTTCCGTATAGTTTTCCACTGCCAGTATTTGTAGTGACATCGCTTTTTGAAGGTCAGAAATGGGTCTGTGCAGGAGAACGTTGTTCTGGAGAGAGCAGCCAGTGAGCCCGTGTTTAGGGACAGAGGAGCCGGCTTAGAGCTGCTGTCTCCCCGTGCGCGACTTTGCTTCCTTCGGCTCTCCTTGTGGGGCGTCTGCAGTTCGGTTCTCAGTGCGCACTTGATCCTAGAACCAGACTTAGCTTTCAGATGTTTCAGTGGATGTTCTTTTCCTTCCGCACAGTAGCTAATAAGACAGGCGACCTATGGGACTTTATCCGTTGAATCTACTACCTTACTCTTTTTTTGTCATTTGTTTTATAGTTGTGCCTGAGTCAATTTATTATTGACCATTACGGACAACTGTATCATAGACAGTTTTCTGTTGATTAACTCTGCTGCCTCTCTAACTTGTAGGCCTGAACAGGGTAAATCGATTCTCAAAATTTAATTGAAGATTATTATAAACATCTATGAACTAATAAGTCTTAAAACTGAGATGAAATGAATAAATATTGAGACAGGTATGTCAAAATTGGCACCAGAATAGAAAATAAGAAATAGAGACTTTTAAACCTTAAAGAAGTTTAAATGGTAAAATTTTCCCATCCCCCAAAATATCCAAGACTGTATTATTTTACAGGTGAGTTCTACCAACTTTTCAAGAGCTAGTGAGTTAGCTTCTCACACAACTTGCTCTGGAAAACACGGAGAGCGATCCAGCTCAGTGTGTGAAGCTGGCGTGCCCTTGACCACATAAGTAGTTAAAGGGGGACGAGGAGAAAGCTGTAGGCCTGGATATAGAAATAAAAGTGTCCCAAATAAAATATTACCCAGCGACCCACAAGTGTGTTAAACACGTAAAAACGCACGTGTGTGTGCATTGCTCCAGGACCAGCCTTCTGCGAGCAGGGAAAACGCTGGGCACGCCATGTCACCACCCTTGTCTCGGTCCCCAGTGGGGAGAACCAGGCTGCACGGAACCATGCAGAAGCTCAAGCGTAACTAGTGAGAGTTGCCCGAGGCAAAATTAACCTATGGAAATGGATGGAGCTTTTCTGTATCATCATTAACCAAGAACAAAATATGTTTTAAATGTTATAATTATACCAAGTAACCAGAAGGGAGGAAATAGCTAAGATCAGAGCAGAAATGAACAAAATGGAAACGTGAAAAACAATAGAAAGGAGCAATAAGAAGTACCAGCTTTTGCTTTGAAAAGATAAACAAAATTGAGAGGTCTTTAGCCAAGCACATCAAGAAAAAAAGAGGGAGAGTCCAAATAATTAAAATCATGAATAAAATAAGAGAGGTTACAAATACCGCAGAACAATCATTAAAGAATACTACAAACAATTATATGCCAAGAAATTCAACAATCAAGAATTGGCCAAATTTCTAGAAGTACATAACCTTCCACTTAATATTGAGCGCTTTATACTACTGTTGAATATTTGATATAGAAATTCTAATTTAGCCCTGGCCGGTGTGGCTCAGTGGATTGAGCGTGGGCCTGCGAACCAAAGGGTCACCGGTTCGGTTCCCAGTCAGGGCACGTGCCTGGGTTGCAGGCCAGGTCTTCAGTAGGGGGCGCTCCAGAGACAACCACACATTGATGTTTCTCTCCCTCTCTTTCTCTCTCCCTTCCCTTCCCTAGAAATAAATAAATAAAATCTTTAAAGAAAATTAAATCAGAGGGCAAATTTCAAATATTTATTCATCGAATTTCACATTGGTTTTAAGATCTTAGAAATCAAGACATGCATCCCGAGAAGGACCGCACACACTCAGTTGCTGCTGTAAGGCAGAAGGTCGTTTTCCGTGAGCACGTACGGTTGGAATTTAAGAAGCTGGCCCCGCAGCCTTTTGCCCATGTTGCTGAAATCATTGTGCTCTCAGAATCCGTAAGAAACCGACGATACGTGCGTGTGCAGCGAGTGAGAGGTGTTGTGAGCCGCGCAGCGGCTGTGGCTGCTCACGTCACGGGCATGAACTTGAACTCCATGCCCACATGACAAGACACCTCTGGGGAGACTATGGTGGCTTCTTAGGAAACGAAAAGGCCTTCTCTTTTTTTCTGACTCTTTCTGGTGGCTTGTATGGTCACTGACTCTCATCTCAGTGATTTCCATTCATTTCCGCCCAGCTTGCAAACACCTAAAATTGCCGAGCGATTCCAAAGCTGTGTGATAACGGAGTTTATAGCAGAAGGAAGGCACTCTTTTTTTTGTAGAGGTGAATTTGGAGATTTTAGGCAGGAAAATAAATGCATATGAAAGTCTCCAAAATTGGGGCTGGGTCAAAAAGATGAAGGGATTAGGGCAAAAACCTCAGAGACACAGACAACAGTGCGGTGATGATGGAGATGGGGGTGGGGGAAGTGGGGGAGGGTCAAGGGAGGACAGATGGTGAGGGGAGCAGACTTGGGGTGGGGGACACTCGGTACAATGTACAGATGATGTGTTATAGAACTGTACCCCTGAGACCTATGTCATTTTATTAACCCATGTTACCCGAATAAATTCAGTAAAAAAACTTTAATTAAAAAAACTAAAGGTGATGACTTTAAAGAAAACTAATGTTTAAAAATTAAGAATAAAATCATTGTAAAATGGCATTAAAACAGAAATTTCAAACTATTTTTTTAAACATCACTGTCTTTGTAAGAAATCTATTTAATGTTAAAATTTAAATCGTGTAGGTAATGAATGGAGCGAAGGGAAGGCCAAGCATCTGAGAAAGAGGTTTCACCAGGGTTTCTGTTTTATCAGAGGCCCGGCTTCTTTCTTCCCAGGAGCTGCAGACGGACTACAGGGCCATACAGAGCATGCCTGCTTGTTCGCAGAGACTGCCTCTAAGTGGGGGGAGGCAGAGAGCTCCGCTGAGTTGGTGCAGGCTCTCACGCTCTCTCCTGACCCGTTCCAGGCCTTGGAGAGCGAGTTTGTGTCTTGCCAACTCCATCAGTGGATCGACCTGGTCTTCGGCTACAAGCAGCGGGGACCGGAAGCAGTCCGCGCCCTGAACGTCTTCCACTACCTGACCTACGAGGGCTCCGTGAACCTGGACAGCGTCACCGACCCTGCGCTCCGGGAGGTAGGTGTCCAGTCCCATCACAGGCCAAAGGCCCGTCCTCCCCCAGACACAGATCTGACCTTCCGTCCCTCCACACCAACTTCCTGTCAGCATCAGTGTTTCCAGTGTCAACACCAGACAGATGGGGAAGTGTGAATGCTGTGTGTCAAAGCCAGGTTGCTCTGTCGGGATCGCAGACACAGAGAACGCATTATGGTTCCCTCCCTGTATTTTACTTCAGCGTCTGCGTCACGATGCTCAACGTCTTCTGTGTGTTATTAGCGAGACCTAGTCTAGTATTTTAATAAGGTAGTTCTCATAAACATGGTCTGCCAGGGTGTGTTTTAATGAAAGTAAAAATTACAGCCTTCTGGACAGAGCACTCAAAAACGCATCACTAAAGTAGATGAGGCCGTGGTGTTGTGTCCCATATGGCCTCACCCTGAGGTTTTATAGCTAGCAGTCGGGAATTGCATGGTGGCATTGACATTCAACCTTTCTCATCCTGGGGCACACACACACCAATCACCGAGATTCTGCGGCTCGCTGAAACAGAATGTTACAGGTTTTGCCAGTCTGACCCAAAAATAGGTATCCTTTTGATTCATGCACACCGGATGGCTCGTGCTGTGCCGGCTGTTGTCACTTGTCTGATGGTCTGAGGACAAGGAGGTCGGTGCCCCGAGTAAATAGACGGGTACCACGCGCTTTACAAATTCTTGCAACACTGCGGTTGACAGTCGCCGCGTTAGATGCATGATGAGTGCCTTTAGTGGAGGTAGTCCGGTAACACATCACTTTCATCACGTCCGTGTTGCACGGATGCTCGGACGGGGGACAAGCAGGGCATGGGCTTGGCCGCTGCGCAGCTTCCTCTGCCAGGCCCCTGCCGTCCGCACCTGTGCACCCACGTTTCCGGTCAGTGCCCTGCTTGTTAGCTTTTTATTTTTAACTGCAGCGGTGGGAAACTTGTGGCTTTGGAAAAAGAAAGCTCTACCAGAGAAATCCGCATCCATAAAGTCGTTTCTTATGTATTTCTGTAAAACCAAAATGGCTTTATTTGTGTGGCGTCAAGCAGAGAAGGGGAGAGGCTCACAGCCATTGTCTTTGGACCCCGAGGGCGCGTGTTCGGAGAACACATGGCCAGCAAGGGGCTCGGCGCAATATTGCACCATATTGTGTGCACAGGGCGACGGAATCACCGCCTGGAGCAGTGAGTGACGGAGGCAAACAGCAAGTGAGAGAGAGAGCCGCCAACGTAATGAAATCAGTGGGAGCAGCGAGGGCATTTTCTCCACAAAGCATTGCACGCGCCTAATTTAGCATCTCCCCGAGGTGCGGGGACGTAATCAGATTGCTGGGCGGGGGCCTTTCTGAGCTTGTTCCCTTCACAGCACACCTTTGCTGAGCACGTGCCCAGTCTAGAGACTGCTCACAACCTGTAGTCTTCTTTCACAGCCAGTGCCTCAGAAATGTGAAGTAGAAAGTCGCTCAAATAGCTCCTTATTCTACTCTAAGTCCACCTCCAAATTATTGTGTGCTTGTCCTGAATGTTTTGTATAGATATTTGTTCATCATAAAGTCCTGTTCCTCTAAAGAAAGTTGCAGGTTAGCTGGTAGTCCTCTTAGGCAAATACAAATACAGGACCCAGCACAAATAATGCCCTTTTTATTGCAAACTCTTCTGTTACAAAATCATAAGCATGTAATTCTGTAACATAATATCACACTCAAGCACACCACATGACATTTTAGGTGAAATGTTCACATTAAAACTGTAAATCATCACACCCACTTCATCACCCGACCGACCACACCCAGGCAGGCGTTCCTTCTGCCGGACCCTGCACTTCAAGCACTTTGCATGTGATGGAAGTTCAAAGCAGCATAAAAATCGACAGAACAAAGAGCAGGTGGTTTAAATATTCAAATGAATGAAAGGAGATTAATGAGAGGGTAAAATGGGTCAGAATGGAGACTTTCTGCACACGGGCCGAGTGTTGTGTCTGAACCCTGCGAAAACAGCTCCCCCCGCGAGCCCCGCACCAGGGCATTGGGCCTCAGTGGCCAGGCCGCTCGGCCTCCCGATGCGTGTGGGGGGAGCGGCTCTGCCCCAGGGTTTGCTCTGACAGAGGACGGGGCCGACGTGCCGTGTGCTGGGCCTGGTGCCTCGTGGCGTGTGGGCCGGCAAAGCACCAGGTTCCTTGAGAGCTCAGGACCCCCCTCCAGCGTCGCGATCCGAGCACAGTGCTGAGGGTCCTGGGAGAGACCCGAGAAGCGCTCTCGACCTGTGTCCCTGCCTTGGTCTCATTCTCTGGAATGAGGGCGCTGTCCCTGCAGCACTAGCTATGGGGCGCCGAGAAGCCCCTGGTGTTGTCCCCGTGCGACGGCTCTGGCGGCGCTCAGTCCTCTTTAACCTCATCCGAAACAGCTGTGTCAGAGCGTGTCGTGACAGCCGTCCTGTCAGCGTGCATTTAAAACGTCTCACCAAAACCGGTGAATTTTTGTGCAGCCTTTTTAACAGTGAAGATGGAAGAAAATGCGCACATTCGTTTTTGGCGTATTATATTCTTTATTATTTCAAGAAAGATAAAAATGCAGCTGAAACACACAAACAAGTGTTTGTGCAGGGTGTGGAGAGGGCACTGTGACTGGCCGAGTGGTCAGAAGTGGCTTGTGGAGTCTCCAGGTGCTACTGACACTTTGGCCACATAACCCTCTGCCGTGGGGCCGCCCTGTGTGTTGGAAGACGCTGAGCAGCACCCCCGGCCTCTCCCCACTAGAAGCCACTAGCGGGAGACAGCCGACAGACTCAAAATAGCCAAATCAAGAAAGTTATTGGTAAAAATGAAAAACGTGTCTTTTTTTTACATAAAGAACTAAACGGACTTTTGGGCCAGCCCTATACCTCCGTCCCCAGCCAGCGGGCCCGAGCACACGCCCCCAGAGATGTTGGCCCTGACCCCGCGCACCTGTGTCAGCTCGGCGTTAAACCTGGGTCAGCAGATTGAATGACCTCTCCGACTCGAGTTCATCTTCCCTCCCCGCTCCCCGCCCCTCCTACCTCCTCTGCCAGGAACCTAAGGTGTTCCCACAGTGAAAGGGCCGCCGCAGCACCTGAGAGCCTGCGGCAGAAGAGAACCCAGCAGAGTGTGTGAGCTGCCCGCTGTGGCCTCCACCTCCGCTCTCTCTGTGAAGGCGGAACGCAGGGATCGCACAGAAGCACTCAGCACCCATGTCAGAAGGACGAACCGGGCGGAGGCGGGCACTCACCAGCGTGGCGTACTGGCATGCTCGCTGTTTGGTGGTCACCTGGACGGCCTTGCAAAGACATGTCCCCTAGGGGAGGCCCTCTGGGGGGCACAGGGCCTCCATGCAGAACGTCGCCCTTGAGTTCCGGGGTGCGAGGCCCCTGCACAGAGTGCCCCCTGGAATGGCCAGACACAGCCTCTTGGAACAAAGCCATGTCCCAAACCTTACCCCTTGTGTTGAGCTAAATGCATTCCCTTTGTTTGATGGTATTTATCGCAGTGTCTTTAAAATGCTGAGATCACTACATTTTTACGTAAATAAACCGGAGGAAGACGGGTTACAGTTACCTTACACTAAACTCTAGCCAGCCTAAGGGAGGCGGTTCTTTTCAAACCCTTAAACAAAACCCTGATTTAAAAGAGAAATATCTAATATATGAACGTCCCTTTCGTAAAAAAGAAAACAATTCCACATTTTGAGCTTGAAAGTCAGGGCTGAACTGTGGGAAATGGCTTAAGGTTGTTGACTCGCTGGCAGGTAGAACCACCGAGCAGCACTAACCTCTGCAATTATGGCATTAAAATGTCAAGAAATTAGAGGTCAGGATAACAGGTCATTTTCTTCTCCACGTGAGACTCAAAACTGACGTTCTCTGACAGCTTCGGATCCCGGGCTGAGAAAAATACGACACTGAACCCACCTCGCCTCGTACCGCAGTAATTGGTGATAAGCTTTGTCGTGGCGGCCTGCAGGCAGAGACAAGACGGGGCGCCTCTGGTGCACAGCCCGACCTCACGCAGGCACGGGGTCTGTGGGGTCCCGGGGAGTCCTGAAGTTGTCCCGGCCTCGGCTGACGTAATCTCGACACTCTTCCTCGTGCGTGAGCTCCTCCGGCTGAGCAGCTGCTTCAAGCACGATGGCGAGTCCTTTTCCTTGTGCGTTTTTACATGTTAATAAAAGATGATGGCATCTGACTTATATTTTCACTCACCAAATGGTGGCTGAGAAACTCCATCCTGTGTGCGACCTGGTCCCAAGGGCTGCTGCCCGCCTGCTCCTCAGACGCGGCCCACACACCGCCAGTGGCAGCGTCGCCAGGGACCTGGCTCGGACTGCGGCTGGCAGGCCTGTCCCCGAGCTGCTGATGGGAACCGCCCGTGGGAGGGCCCAGCTGACTTGTTCGCAACAGCAAAGCCTGAGAAGTGGCGCTACTGAAGGTGTGTTAGAAGGGTCCGGAAAACTTGTTTTGTCTGCAGCGGTAGGGAGAGGGTGTAATGAACCCTCGTGTACCTGCCAGCCAATTTCAAAATGTTTAACTCCTGTGTCATCTGTCTCCCCACCCCCACCACTCGGCTACTTCCAGATACACACACCGTATCCCCCCAGGGGCACCCAATGCCCTGTCCCCTCCCCCCACCCCCATGGGCATCTCAGAACATCTAGAGAGCAGGACCAAGCAGGTCCATTTGGGAAACTCTTGAGGCATCTCCTGTACATTCCCAGTCAGCCACCCTTGGTCTAGCCTGAAGCTCCTACTTGGTAGTTTTCCAGCTCCCAGCTCCGTGCGGCCCCAGAGCCGGGCCTGAGTCCAGGGCTCCTGGTTCTCAGGTCAAGGCTGCTTCCGCCCGTTCTTTTCCAGGGACTGAAAAACAACGGGGCGCCGCCCCTGACGCCCCTGGGTTTTAGGGCCGTGTGCTGCTTGCTACCAGAATGGTGGTGAGAAGCTGAAGGGATACCTAATGTGTATCTCCACTCTGTTAAGTTAAACCGTGTTCATTTAAACTGTTTATACTTTGACTATGTTAATACTTTCAGCTCAGTAACACTTCCAGTATTTACGGGCGAGATTTCAAGATGGCTTTAAAGAATCTGCTCCAGCCATTTTGTTAGTTGTTTCTTCTCTCACTTCCCAGAAAAACAAACCCTGTCGGTCTTTGGGACTCCCACAGGCCCTGTGGGATTATGCCTCAGTTAGTATGTGGTCAGTAGAGATTACACATTAAATACCACAAAGCTTTTGCTCTGCCTACTCATATAATAAGTGAAAAGTACATCTAAAATCGCTTCTCAGAAACGACCGCATTTGGGGTCCTGGGTGCAGTCGCTGAGGTCTCTGCCCTGGAGCGTGGGGGTGTGGCGCACACGGGCAGGGACTCGGCAGCAGTCAGGCGACACGCTGTGTCCCGGCCTTGCCGTCACCATCTGAGTGACACTGAGTGAGTCGCTGTGCGTCGGGGCACCTCGGGGCCCACCTAAAACACCCTGCGCTCCTGGGCCGCATCGGAGGGCCCCGTGAGAAAAGACACGCAGAAGCACTTTGTAAGTGAGGAGGCGCTACACAGACACTGGCTGCTGCGGCCTAAAGCGTTGTCGGGGAAACCTCGGAGGCACTTATGTGTTAGTCATGTGCTTCTCTGTGTCATCGTGTGGATGGCGACGCTGCCGGCCCGGAGTGCGGCTGAAGTGGCCCCCCTCTGACAATGGGGGTGCGCACGGGTGCGCCTGCCTGAGGGGCTGCGTGCTCAGACCTGAGAGCAGATGGGCCATTTGTTCATTTACACACGCAAGCACATTGGTGCTGGAAATGTGGAAACATTAACTACCTTAACAGTACCAGCAGTCAGAAAACGGCGTGTTCTTCTGTTACTAATATTTCCTGGTCGTCTTAGATTAGACTTTGTTGTTCCTTGTTTTGAGCGGACAGGGATAACAAAGCGCTCCTTTGCATCTGGTATAGTGAAGCTCTGTCCATCGGCCACTCCGGGGTTCGCACTTCATTTTGGTGCTGAGACGCTCCTGGCTGCCGCAGAGAGCTGACAGGAGAGGCCTGTCAGGAGCCCACGGCACAGGCGCGCCTTTAGCCAGAACGGCGGCCTCCCCGGAAGGTGGGTTGAGGAAGTTCACACGCTGTCCAGCCAGCAGGCCACACGCGGCCTGGGGTGGCTGTGCGGACGGCCCAACACGAAATCCCACATTCACTTAGGACCTCTGTTTTGCTCATTGATTTTCCTTGGTGTTTGTGTATCCAGTGCGGGGCCCAAGACAGCTCCTCTTCCTTCCGTGGGGCCCGGAGACGCCAAAGGTCGGACACCCCTGGTTTATAAGGAAGAAAATCAACCCACTTGTCATCCTGATGATGTAAATGAAGCTCTTTGTGGGGCCAGCGTCGATGGCCTCTCGGTCACCGCTTGCTGTCTCTGTGGCTTTGTTGTGCTCTGTTTTCTCCTTCCCCTCTTCTGACTATTCAGTCTGCCCCCTGGGTCCCTCGGGTGGGCTGGAGCCCAGCGCTGCCGGATCGCAGTGTCGTGAGCGACCGTCTCCAGGGGGTCAGGCTGCTTCCCCGGGCACTTGTGCTCAGACGTGATTTTGGCACGTGGCCGGCTGCACGTCTGCTGGAGGCTGCTTAAAACCGTCTACTTTCTGGAAGTTTTGCTGACCTAAAAATGTTAATAAACTCAAAAGCCAAATTAAAAGAGAAAGAAAATCCCTACATTTTAAATTCCTGCAGTGGAAATACCCCTTAGGTAGGCTTTAAATTTAAAGAATTGTTCTGGGAGCAAGAAAAAGCTTATGAGCCTTAAAACTAGCAAGGGTGCAGGTTCAAGTGTGTCTCTCCATAGGCTGTCTCTCCTTCACGGCAATGGTGCTGCGAGGTGAAGGTCCGACAAGTCAGGTTTCTGGATGGAAACCGGCACCAAGGAAGCTGATGACGGACATTTCCTTCTGAGTCCTGGGTTTCTCTCCCTCCCATACTGACTGCAGCCCTTCGCTCACCCACGGCCGTGCATCGTCCACGAAGAAAACAGCGGTCGCAGGGGCGTGTGCACCACCTGACGCCGGCCGTGCTTGGCTTCCGCTTTGTGGTGGTCTTGTGCTGCGGCCCTGGGAAGTGCTGACCGTTGATCTTCAGAAGTTAACAGCACGCACCCTCACAAGCATGTAAAGTCCCCTTTGACCCGAGGACGGAGAGTGGAAGTCGCAGCCTGCTGTCAGGAACAGACACAGCCAGAAGGCGTTTCCTCGTCTCCATTGACACGGACTCCAGTTATGTTACACGGCTGTTACCGCAGCATAAATTAACAATGACTCAAAGCATAGCACATGCTTCAGTTGGTTGAAGTAGATATTACTCAGTCTAAGTACCTACTCATTTCAGTTAGGTATTTAGGACTCATTTTTAAAGGTTTTAAACATATTGATAATGGGCCTGTTTAAAGCCATTTGAATTCTCAATATAATATATCTAAATTATTGTTCCCCACTTCCATCAGAATCAAAGAACATTTGACTCTACTGAATGCGTGCAATATTATTTTTCAGATGAATTTAGTTTAATGAAAGTATGTGGTTTCATTTTAAAATATTTATACCCACCACCTGGTGAATCTCTGTCTTTTTTTTTAATTGAATTTTGGGGGGCAACATTGGTTAATAAAATTGAATAGGTTTCAGGTGTACAGTTCTGTAATACATGATCCACATCCTAAGCAAGTCTGTTTCAGCTTTCATTACGTTAGTTATTTTATTTTCGTGATCAGACACTCCAAGTGAACGAATTCCTGTGGGGAGAAGAGGTCACTCCTCACCTCTGCGCTTCCCTCCTCTGCCTCCCCCACCCTGCTCCCTCCTCCCCTGAGTCAGCCCATGTAGCTCACTTCACATAAACTTGCTCACCCAGGAGAATCGCGCATGGTGTTGTCCCGAGTGTGCTCACGTAGCGTCCCGCACCCTGGGTTGAGTCTTACGCTTCCGTACTCTCTCGTGACCCACTGGAAAGTGAGCACAGCACTGAAGTCCTGGAAGAACCCGAAAGGGATGACCTGCTGGAACCCTTGCTCTCAGGGTGGCCAGTCTCCAGATCATCCAGAAAAGTGTCCTTTTCTTCTTCAAGATTCACCACGGGTAGGTTGCGAAGAGACTTCTCAGCACCGCCCCAAGAAGCGTATCATAGTGTTTCTCCCAAAATGTTCTAAATTCTCAATGAAAATGTCTTTTGCTTGGATATTTTCATATTTCGGTGGTCCCACCAAGAAATGAAGCAAAAGTTTACATAGATATTACAGCTTACAGATATTACACTCTCACGTGGGGTAATGGAGACTCCAGAGAAGATGTTCAAATGGCCACGAAGCCCATGAAAGATTCTCATCATCACTGAGCAAACTGAGCAAATGCAAACCAAACCACCTGAGACGCCAGCTCACACCCAATAGGTTTGACGCCATCCAAAAAAAAAAAGAGCAAGTGTTGGCAAGGATGCGGGGAAATCAGAACTCTTGCTCCCTGTTGGTGGGAATGGAAGTGCTGCAGGTGCCTTAGAACATGACATGGAGGTTCCTCAAAAAGTTAAAAATAGACCATAGGATGCACTTACGGGTAAACATCCAAAAAATGTGAAAGCCGGATTTCAGAGAACATGTGTATCTGTGAGTCCCTAGCGGCATCATGTACACAGCGGCCAAGGGGTGGCCACCAGCCCAAGAGTCCGTCAGAAGATGAGTGGGTGAGATCTGTCCGCACAACGGAACGTGATTCAGCCTCAGAAAGGAGGGGCCGCTCACACACACTACGATGGGACGGAGTCTTGAGGACACTCTGCCAGGCAACGTAAGCCACAGACAAATGCTAGATGATCCTCCTCCTGTGCGGTGTCTGGGGCCGTGCAAGTCACAGAAGTAGAAGGGTAGTTCCCAGGGGCTCGGGGAAGGGGCCCGGGGAGCTGCTCTGCGGTGAGGACAGAGTCTAGGTGTAGCCAGATGAGAAGTGCCCTGGAGCTGGTCTGCACAGCAGTGCACACGTACTTCATTCACATCGCTCTTAAAGTGGTGAAGATGGTACGTTTTGTTGTATATGTTTTACCACAACTTATACATTTTTAAAGGATGGCAGAGAGAGTTTAATAATGGTCCTGTTCGCAGACATGTCAGCAGGATGGGGTGGGTGAACTAAGGAGGGTGGACCGCCCAGGGGTGTCACCTTAGTCCTGGGGTTACAGGGACAGAGTCAGGACCAGAGCATGGCAAGAGAAGTGGCCTTGGCCTTCGGAAGGTGGTCACCCAGCAGGACTTGTGGCCTTAGGGAGAGGGAAATGCCCAAGCCAAGGCCAGATGGGCAGAGGACAGTGTGTAAGTCCCTGGCCTTCCCATGTCTTGCCCTGCTCACTCATTGGCTGAGTGTATGGGAAGCCAGAGAGTGACGAGGTGGCAGAAATCCTCCAGGCCCCTGCCCAAGGACAGTCCAGCTGGGCTCTCCGCTCCCCTGGTAGTCCCTGTTGTCGCAGAAGCAGGCTTATTTAAAGCCTCCAGACCAGGACAGCCACTGCCAGCTGTGTTAAGGTACACGCTCTTCCCTCCTGGGCCGACTTACACGGGGGGTCTCAGCACGCGTCGTCAGCAGATTCCCCGACTTGCAGTGTGGCTCGCGTCACCAGGGGCTCATCGATGCAGACACGAGCCAAGTTCCTGCAGCCGTTCCTCTGAGCTACACGGGAACAGCACCAAATGAGACAGGGCCATTCAAGGGCCCGCTCTGCTGCTTTTCAAATCCAAAAGTTGAGTGACCTTGCCTCCACTGGCATTGACCATGCTTAAAGCAAAAAGAACACTTTATCTGAAGGGTGTTGCTGCTTGTTTCTCCACATCTCTATACGTAGTGTTGCATCTCAGTTACGCAACGCCATCAGTCATGTGACATCATCGTTATAGTTCGTCATGGCAAAGAGGAAACGGGGCACAGCAGGAGAAGCCTCAGTGCGTCTTTGCAGGGGTTTACTGCAGGAACGAAAGCGAGCCCTGGGCAGGCAATGGACAAATCGGAGTCCCCGCTCAGCTACCGCCTGCCGTGGTCTGACAGTTAAAGTGGACATGGGTCTGTTTCGTTGACTTGCCGAATGTCTGCTTACGTAGTCTGATAGCGTGGCCAGTGCGGTGGTGCACACTCGGGCTTCACGCAGCTGACCGCGGGAACAGGAGACGCGTTTGCTCTTCACTTCGTAGTTTCTCTGAAAAACTAGAAGCAGCTGAATATGAAATAGCATTTTAATTTTTTATATAGTTTAATGTTTATAAAGCAAGAAATAATAAAGTGCAGATATTACTTGCTTGATTTATTTTGCTCCTGTTTTCCAGCATTAAAAAGTAATGCTTTACATGATCTTGTTTTATTGCAACAATAAACCAGAAGCAAAGGCTTACCAGTTAAAATACAGTCTGCCGTTAGGTAGTCTTCTCTTTTAAAATTCTGCTGTTTTTGTTTTTTTTCCTATTTGGTATATAATGGGTAGACTTGGAGACAGGACTGAAAAGTGATATAAATCACATATTTTTAGTTGTACGTCTAAGTTTTTTGGGTAAAAAGAATAACTACTTCAAGCGCTAACATAAAATTATTCTAAGTAAGAGCTGTACAGCAAGATAAATATCACTCTAAGGAAATTTTCTGAAATTTCTTTGTGTTCCCAAGCAATCACTTTTATAATACAGACTTTTTTTAACTTTCTGGAAATGGTCAGTAACTGACTGGTAATGCGGATGCAGGCTGGTACTTGGGATTGCGAGCACTGTAGCCTGTAGTGCTTCACGCAGCGCGGAGTTTCCTGGGAAACCACCTAACGGGATGAACAGGTCACTGGACAGCCACCCGTATCAGCTTCCCTGTGCCGTCTCTCTCGTGGTGCCTAGAACTGGTGGCGTTCCCTCGGAAAGACGGTGCCAAACCACAATTACAACAGTTACAGAGATCCGGAGCGGTAGCGATTGTGCAGGAAGAGAATGCATCTGCTCGGATTCATCTGCAGTGTGCAAAAGGCCAGGTCAGCCAAAGACGTGTCTGCTGGTGAATGCAGTGAGAGCGGGAAAGCCCACCTGTTCACTTAAAGTGGAATTTCCTGCTTTTTGAGATCTTGAGCGCGTCATTCGTTTGAAGATTGTTCTGAACTCGGACTTGCCGTTCCCTTGGCCGTGAGGTCTTGTGAACAGACAGACATTACATGAACAGGCAGACATGTAATAGACACATAGCACAGCATATTTACTGCCTCTTCTGAGGATTTGGTCCCAGCTACGTGTCTACCCATAGAAGAGGTAGAGCTTTCTTGGGAGGGAAGGCAAGAAGGAAGGAGCCACTAAGCAGGAGGCACAGCAGGTCAAAGGAATAAGGCAGGTGCCACGGCCATGACAGCGCAAGTGGCCCCCTTTGTGCAAAATAGAGAGACACCCTCTTTAGGGGCTGAGTCACAAAGGGGCTCCTCTTTCCAGCAGGTGAGGTGGGTTTTATGCCTCCTCTGCCCCCTAACTAGGGCACAGAGGACAGCCATCCACAGGGGAAGGTAAGACCAGGGAGCTCGTGAGAAACAGATGAGCAAACGGGGAGCTGGGCGAAGACGTGGCGAGTTTGTGACACAGGAGGTGGGTCCCAGGGAGCTGTACAAAGAGCAGCAAGACTAAGGGGAGGCACAGCCAGAGACCAGCGGGGAGCAGAAGGAAAACGGCCCCTACTGGAGGCTTTGTGCCGCACCGGTGTGGTTCAGCGGTTTCTGTGTCACAAGTGTGTGTGACATTGGAAAGTGACATATACCATTCGCATTCATTTCCTTTTTCCCCTACTCACAACCTGGTTCACACTTTTTTTTTGCTTCTCAGCCTGCCCCTGAGGAACTCCTTATTTTAGAACAGCCCCAACATGTTAAAAAAATGATTTTTTTTCTAATTGTATGTCCTACCTATTTCTTGATAGGTCTTAACTGGGAACAGAATCAATGCTAAGTATATGGTGACTGCAGGGTCTCCAACAAAATCAGTTTTAGAAGAAGAATCCATATAACAATTACATGTAAAAACCCCAATTTATTGCATGGAATTTCCTGACCTGTAAATGTTGGCTGACGGAGAAGCCACATCTGTGAGCTGGACCCAGCCTCTGGGGGACCAGGCTGTGGCATCCTGGCTGGGACATAACCTCGACAAGACCAGGAGCCTTCATCTGTCCTGCTGGGTGGGTGCCACCAATATCTGCGCTGGTCCACAGGCTGTTGTAGGTGCTGCACAAATTCATGCCTCGTGAACAATTAAAGCTAACGTTAGTCTCTCCGACTCGTGCAGAACTATATACAGAGTAACAGAACTGCACTGAGTTTTTAATGCCAGTCCTAATAATATAGAAAGAATCCACCTTATAATTATTGTTAAGTAATTGTTTGAGGGCCTTTTAAAAATAGATTTGGAATTATTAATGAAAAAATTGTACATAACAAAAAGTCTCTCATGCTGTGGGCCAGCTAATCCCACCACAACCTTCTGACCTCAGTTTGTGTCCTTTCCCGAAAGTCTTCCCAGCAGCCCTATGTCCCTCCTTCCCCCTGAGACCCTGAATCTCATCCATACATGACTCCTTGGGGCTCCCTGGGCTGCCCCTCACTGTGGCCCTTATGTTGCTGTGTGCCCTAACGTACTGACTCATCTTCTGTCCTCCTGGGACCTGAGGTGGTGTCCCTTGGCACAGAGGGACCGTTCAACCCATGTTTGCTAAGTGTTCTTGCAGAGCTGAGCTGTAAGAGGGGAAGAGTTTTTTCCGCCTCGGTGCTTTCCTTCCTCCAGGCTCCCCCGCAGATTCCGCACAAATCCCTCTCGTGATGCCCCTGTACATGCAGCAGGAAACCTTGGACTCTGTGAGACGGGATCAGCTCTGGCCTGCAGCAGCTTGGAGCACAGATGCATGTGAAGAACTGTGTGGGATTCCATCCTAAAGGGGCAGAGTGGGGAGTGGGCTGTGAGGACATGGGGACATTCATTAAGATTTCAGGAGTCTGGGAAGGGTCCCAGCCTGGCCCGGTTGAGCCTCGGGCGCCTGTCCTTTGTCGGGGGCAGTTCTCGGAACCACGGCTCCATCGCTGCTCAGGGGCGCATCCCAGGTGCTTTTCCTTCTTGGCAAGAAAGGAAACATAGCATGATGGCGTTCTAAAAGTGGGGCGCACAGAGGACACAGGACGGGCCCCTGAAGAAAGTCAGTGGGCGCTCACTTCCCACTCCAACACTTTGGCAGTGACAAGAGCAGAAGGGCAGATACATTTCAAACCAGGCGGGAAGGACTTCTGGGAGGCAGGAAGAGAACACAGCTCAGATCTGAGTGTTGGAACCACCCCCTCAGGTCGCAAAGGCACGTGACGGAGGAGAGGGTTCTCCTCCTCTGTCCTCCGAAGGAGATGTTCACTGTGGGGAGTAGGTTGTCCTAATGGGGGTGGGTGGGGATGGGTCCCTGCTTAAAGTGCATCAGATGCCGTTTGAGAGTCATTTAAGATACGTTTGTGTGTGTTCTCTGCCTCGGTCTGCAGAGGATCAGAGGCACCCAAGAGAACTGTATGGAAAATTTCTGGAATTAGTTCATAGCATTTTCTAGTATAATCTTAATACTTCCCTTCCAGCAAACATTAAAGTCAAGCAGAGCGTGTTTGTGGATTCAGTCCTATGAACCTTGAAAGGCTCCCTGCTGAGCTCAGGGCATTCATCCAGGGACACCAGCAAGTTCAGGTTTAGCCCCATCTCCCCTGCCCCAGCCGGTCCTCTTTCAGAGGAACAGGAACATGTGCAGTAGAACCTGTTGTGGGGAGACTTGATCTGTCCCTGATGGCACAGAGCAAGGTGCAGACCCTGCGAACGAGGACAGCCATAACAGTAGGATGCCTGTGCGGTTCTTCAGTAGTTGTCAAGGGTTTCTGCTGACGCGCCTAGCTGGAAATGGTCACTCCCCTTTCTGTGACCATAAACCCTGCCCTGAGGAAGGAGAATAAGATGTTGTCTGTCTGAGCGCACGTCAGGTCAGTAGTCACACTGTGCACACGAGCGGGCACCATGCACGTAAGCGTGCGTGAAGCCTGGACGGCACTCACGGGCGTCTTGTATTTACCTGTCATCTCTGCCAGTGAAGGGACCAGAGCCCATTTACGCAGCTGCTCAACCGCGGCAGCACTCGTGCTTAATATTGCTGATAAACCTGAAAACTCACGTTTTTCCCGATAGACACTCTCTTGAAATGCCGCCGAGGAGGACGGGCTGTTCAGGTGGCATGCTCTGTCAGTGAGGACAGCAGGTGAACGTGGCAGTGTCACGTGCAGAGCCGTCCCCGACTCACCTGCACGCCACAGCAAGCTCTGTGCCTCACTTCATGCACAGCCCAGTTGCCACCCTTTTGGGGGGAAATTAGCGTGGCAGCAGAGTCATGATCGTAGTAAATACTGTGCTGCTCCTCGTCAAGTTAAATTGCATGTAATCTCTCAGGAAAAATAGTTCTATCAGTCTGACTTAGTATGTTGAAACATGTTGCCTACAGACTTTGCACGTAGAAGGTACATCCAGTTCTCTCGAGATTATCTCTTTGGCACACACAACACACACTACACCGTCCAGACGGCCCAAGGTCTAAAGTTATTTTTCTTCACTGGAAGCCCTAAAACCCTGTGACCTCTGATTTCCTCATGCCCAGGCCGTGAGGAAACGCTGCCCAGCTCAGGGCACCGACATCGCCGTTTCCTCCTGGGGTTACTTTTCTCTAGAATTTCAGAAAAGTTTTGAGAGAAAGAAATTCATACCTTAAAATAATATTCCAGGATTCATCTTAAAATAGCTCAGCAGCACGCTAAAATATATTTTTGCAGTGAAAGTTTCACCATATTTAGTCATTTCACAAAAAGTCTTAGTGTTCTTTCTACTGATTGCCTTCCAAATTGATTGGAACGTGTGGTGTTCTGAATCTTATTTGGTGCTGGCTGTGGACTTTACGTCTCATTCTTTCTTCCCATAAAGATCCCGGAAGCTTCTTTCATCAGAGACCCCCGCACCTTCCCACACAGGACTTTGTCGCGGCACACGCATTGGAGCCTGTGTTCAGCGGGTTCTGGTGGCCTCTGGTCTGTGGCCACACGCGTGCACTCACGGGGAGCGTTTGTGCACAGAGCCCCAGCGTCGCCATAAGCACAGTGGCTGGGTTAACAGGCACATGTTGGAAGGGGGCGCAAGGCTTGCTCCCCAGAACTAACCCTTGGATGGTCTGCAGCCGAGAGGGCCCCCAGTGCACTGTCCAGGCCTTTCTCATGGCTGACTTGGGCACGCTGGCGTGGTCAGGTGCCTGTCCTCCTCCCTCGTTGATGCACGTTGGTTGTGACAGTTGCCTCCCTCCCCTGCAGGCCACGGAGGCGCAGATCCAGAACTTCGGCCAGACGCCGTCCCAGCTGCTCATCGAGCCACACCCGCCCCGGAGCTCGGCCATGCACCTGGTGAGACCTGCCAGCTCCTTGGAGGCGGCTGCTGCTTTGTACCTGCACACGGGTCAGATTAGAAAAGTGATGTCAGCTACGTTTTAACGGCTTCTCGATGCCTCGGTTAACTCTCCCCTCCGTGCATGCTGACACCCTGGGGAGAATCAGAGCAGGGAGGGCAGTCCTCCCCTGTGAGTCCTGCTGCAGCCAGCTCAGCTTCAGATTCACAAAAAGAGCCATCCCCTCAACTCTGCCTGCCTCCCCGTGAACTCGTTCACACGAGTGCAGGCCCCCGGATCCGGTCAGGGTTACCAGTAGAAGGAAAAATACATAAACACCATGTATTGCCCAGCTGAATCTTTTTAGGGGAGGGAGTAGTTCATCTGAGGAAAAGGAAAGCTGAATAGAGGGAATTTTCGGCCACCGCAGAGAGGCAAGTGAGCAGCGGGGTTAAGGACAGGGCCCAGGGCCAGGCTTGGGTCCAACAGCATCTCTGCCCTGGCCAGCAAGGGGCTCAGGCAGGCGCATGTGCCTCCTCTGCTAGTTTCAGTGTCCCTGCAAGTGTCACGACTCACAAGTGTCACGACTCAGTCTGCGTGGCACTTAGACCGGCGGCTGGCACGCAGCAGGGTCTCCACCGACATTGGCTGAGGACCGTGCAGCTTTCATTCCCGTGGGCAGGGAGAGGCAGCGTGCTTCCTGTGCGCGCGCACTTTGAAAGCCCACCTTCACGGCAGTGCAGGCCTTTTTCAGTCTGTTAGAAAAGAGGAGGCATTTCCCTCTTTGTCTGATCCGAAGAAGATAAAAAGTCTTCTGATAAGCTTACTTAGAATTTGTTTTTAAACTTATTTTTCACTAATTTTTCTTCTAGTAAAAAATGCTGGAAGGTAAAATTGTTTTTAATATTTGCAAAAAAGCACACGATGGATTGTGGTTTACCAGCTCTTGCAGACAGTTGCCGAGGCGGCCAGTGCCCAGCTCTGGGGGAAGAGCTCTGGAGCGCGGCCCATAATTTGTGTGGACACACTCGGAGAGGCCCCTCTTTGTGATGGAAGCATTGTTTGCCCCTTTCGTTTATTCTCAGTCAGTCGCCACCTTTGTGAAGAGCCCCGGTGTCTCAAGGTGTGCCGGTGAATACCGGCCACATGGGCAGACGCGCCCTCCCTACTGTCCAGAAGCCCATCATCAGAACCCTAGTGGAGCACAGGAGCAGATGCGTTTGTTCAAACGTATTGTGCCCCCACCCCACCCTGCAGCAGCTCAGCCAGGTCCAGGCTGTGGTTAGCTGCTAACGCACCCTTCCGAGTGGGCCAGGCCTCGCGTGATGACACGCCAGGTCTGCCCGGGGCGTGTAGTTCCACGCAGGCCCCCGGTCCCCACACAGAGGCCCAGTCCTCATGCAGACTCTCGGTCCCCACACAGGCGACGCCCATTCCCCAGGCGGGACTGCAGCTGTGGCCTCGCAGCCTCAAGCCTAGAGAGGAAGCCTTTTTAATAAACTGTCCGAGAGAATATCTCTCACACGTTACTTTATGAAACGCTCTGGCAGAAGAGTTTATTCCTGAGTCAGTTTTCTCCGTTTAATAACAATAATAAAAACACTTATCCTGGATTAGTGCCCAGTCAGAATTCATTACCTTCCCAGGGGAGCTGTCAGGGGCGAAGTCGGCACGGGACTGTTTATAAATAAACGCAAGCTTTCGCGTTCGTGCCGCGGAGAACTGGTGCACGCAGCCAACGGTCACAAACCGCGCCCGCGTGCTCAGGGATGGGTTCTTCCAGGGCCCCTCCGCATGGGGTTCTCCAGCGGTATTCGCAGTGTTTTACGTCACTCGGTAGTGGCACTGGGACTGCCTGCCTCAACCAAGTCATAGGCTGGATGTCCGAGGAACAGACTGAGAAAACAGAAGCAGGGTCAGCCCCCACAGGGCGTCGGGCAGGAGGGTGAGCCGTAGGCCGCACGCAGAGGTGCGCAAGGCTGTCCGGGGAGGCTGTCGCCGTCCGTGGTGGGATGGTGGCCGTGTCAGTCAGTTCACTCTGCACTTCCCGGGAACAGCCTGGGTGCCTGACGTGGCCAATTCCCCACCAGCCTGGTGTTTTAACCGTGTGGGCCCTTCGGGCTCATCGTGGGGACACCCCAGTAAGCTCACTGCTCGCAGCCTGGTGGCACCTACATGGGGCTGGTGAAGAACTCGGTGCCGTCGCCCTGCTCGCTCTCAACTGGGCCAGCTGCACCGACCGGAGCTGGCATAATCGTCGTTCTCCCCAAGTGCCCGAGCTGACCTTGTCTGTCTGAGCCTCCGCCTCCCAGAACTCGCACTAACTGTGTTGTCCCTCCTGTCCCCTGTCACCCCACCCTCGTCCCTCAGTGCTTCCTCCCCCAGAGCCCCCTCATGTTCAAAGATCAGATGCAGCAGGACGTCATCATGGTGCTGAAGTTCCCGTCGAACTCTCCCGTCACCCACGTGGCTGCCAACACCCTGCCCCACCTGACCATCCCGGCGGTGGTGACGGTGACCTGCAGCCGGCTGTTCGCAGTGAACCGATGGCACAACACAGTCGGTACGTGCGCCCCAGCAGCCCGTGCGCCACCGAGAAAATAGCCACCAGGCCCGACGACAGGTGTCCTGTCTGTCATACTCAGCTGCCCTCCCCCAGGGCCTCCCAGGGCTGGGCGAGCGGGTAAGCCTCCAGTGAGTATCTGATTAGGGAGTAGTCCTGCAAGCCAGCCAGGTCCTCCACCCCACTCTGCCGCAGCCCCCAGGAAAAACAAACAGCCCTGGCCGGGCAGCTCAGTCAGTTAGAGCGTCATCCTGATATGCCAAGGTTGTGGGTTCGATCCTCGGTCAGGGCACACACGAGAGTCAACCAATGGATACGTAAGTGCAGCAACAAATCGGTGTCTCTCTCTCTCTCTCAAATCAATGAACAAAACACTTAAAACCCAGTCTTTCCCATATTAAACAGAAGTGAACTTGAATCTGGGTTACCTGGATGCTGGTTTCCAGTCCTATTTCTCTCCCGCTGTGCACTTCATCAGCATGTGTCAGGAGGGCCCCATGTCAGGGAGCCCTGCGCCTCAGGAAGACAGTCACGTGCAAACACACGCCCTCTCTCTCCGTGAAGTGACTGAGCCTCCATTATGCTCAGCGACCTCACACAGGTTCCCTTCCCACCCATCCCTGCAGGTCCCAGCCAGTGCACTTTGAAGAGCTATGGTTCGGGCATAGGAGTAGACGCACTGGTCCTTGTCTAGTCAGGACAGAGTAGGTGTGACCACCTGACTTGGTTGTCTCCAGACCGGAACGGATGAGCCACAGTGAATTAACCTGGACCCTTCTATTCTTCCGGTTTCTGTGTCACTCTGAAAGACAGAACGACGTTTGCCCTGGCTTCTTCTCCTGCACGTTTCTAAACGCGCTTGTTCTGTGCCTTTCGGTGGTACTGCCAACCTGAGGTAGAACTACGTCCGTTCAGTCAGAAGTGTGCATCCAACATCTTCAAAAATACAGGGCGGGGCCAAAGTAGGTTTACAGTTGTTCGTATGGGAAATAATGTGATCATAAATGATATGCAAGAATTAACAGTTTCCCATATTTACCAAACCTACTATTGCCCCGCCCTGTACATGACTGTGATTCACAGGAGTCTCAGCCTCAGGAACTGTTTCCATTGAGAGAAAGTTATGAAGGACTAAGTTTCTCTTTAGAATTACTCAAAAGTATCACACGTTACATACCCACATGTAAACAGCTAGGACTAGTGAACTCAGTCAAGCCCTACACATCAGTCCTGACGGAGGGTTCAGCTGAGGGTAAGACTCCAGGTGTGGCTCAGCCTTACACCTTCATTCGATCTGTCCTCTGCTGAGAGGGGCCCACTTGGGCAGGAGCCCCAGGCGCCCTCTGCCCGTGCTTAGGTGACCTATGTCCCGCCCTCCCCTGCTGCCGGGCGCGGCCTTTCCTTACATTGCAGGCTCACTGGTGGCCCGGCAACCTCAGCTCTCTTTCCGGGTCAGGAGTGTCACCGCCTGGTTTGCCCAGCGTTCGCTTGTTGTTAGGGTAGTAATACCCTCTCCAGCTCTCTCCCCTCTGCGTCCTACGTGGAGGCCGGCAGTGTCCATGGTCAGGATGTTTTAAGACCATCTATAAAGACCTGTCATGGGCTGAATCATTCTCACAGTAATTCACTGACAATTTTTAAGCAGCGGCATATTCTGTACCATCATCATAAAACCGCTTAGTAGGAAACGCCTCTTTCCTGAGGGTGTAACAGTGGTCCTCTCTCTCTGTTTAATCCGCAGGCCTCAGAGGAGCCCCGGGCTACTCCCTGGATCAGGCACACCACCTCCCCATAGAGATGGACCCCCTCATTGGTATGCGGGCAGCAGAGACGCCTTTGCGTGGGTGCCGACGGTCCACCGGCTCCCACGGGGGTGTTCACCACGAATGATGGTTGAATGATGTGTTTTCTGCCACGGAATTAATGTGCAAATAGTGTCAGGTTGCTGTCAGAGAGCTGTGACCTCACGGCACGCCAGCTGAGAGCTTGGCGGCGGTAAGGCCGCGGTTTGTGCCTTGCTGCTGTGCTGTAGGAGATCCAGTGGGTTCACGAGAAGACAGATATTTCCAAACTGAACTTCCTTTGAGCCTAAACTAGTGTTTAACTTTTATTATTTAAAATATGTAAGGGCTGAGAGAGATTATTACAGAAAACTAATACTGAAAAACATCTTTTTTAGAGATCTTTATCTAGCAGGGCTAAAACATGTCTTAACCTGATAAGAACATATCAGATTTTTAAATGAAAGATTTCTTACGAATTACAGGCACATGAGCTATAACTCTTTGCAGAGACAAAACAAACACCCTAAAATAACCGCACCCCCATTAGTTGGCCGTCCAAGGCCTGGAACCATCCTGGGCCTCCGTGTCTTGCCTGCCCGGCGGTTTGTAACACTGACGTCTGTTCTGCCTGTTTCATGGAATCGTGCGGAGAACTAAATTTTAAAACAATGAAAATTCCATGAATTATTAAGTCATATGCAAGTCATAGCATTTTTTCCTCGGATTAATGCACCCTCTCCATGTCTCTGGGAGGTTACAAGGTGTAGGACCAGAAAAGTGTTTAGAGTCTAGCTGCCACTCTGCCCAGGAAACGTCGACGATGGCACATACCGGCGGATGAGCCCGGGGGGAAATTAAAACCTGTATTGTAACAGATAAAGGACCAGTTACATAGTTTTACTATATTTATAACTCGCATCATTTTAAAGTGACTTAGAACCTTTCATTTTCTTCTTCTTGGCCATAATTTTTGTATGAGTTTTCCTTGTTCACCTTCTCTACTGACAATTATTCCTGTGTCCGACGGCCACAGACAGTGGCCCAGAAGGCGCTGGGGGCAGGAGTGGCCATCCTGGGCGTCTGCGTTCTCTGTTTAAGAATTCAGCCCAGGATTCTGCCTGAAAGGGCACAGACGTCAGGGCTGGGCTGGCACGCAGATGGCCCCGGGGAAATCAGCCCTGACTGGACACAGGCCCCATCCCAGGCTGCCGCCGACTCTCTGCCAGTCTCCCACCCCCCCAGCCCCCCTGCCACCGGTCTGGAAAGGCCTGTCTGTTGACAGTGTGAGTCTCCAAGGTGGCTGACCCCACTCCCTGTGGGCTGCGCCCCTCACAGCAGCCGCCCCTCTCATCCCTGCCCCCTCCTTTCCACGCAAATTGTGAATGCCACCAGAAAATGACAGACAGGGTACATATGAAGATATTTTTCCCTACGCAGCGCACCTCATGCAGTGTGACTCCTCATTATTGTTGAACTTGTTGGGTACTAATGAACTCGCTCTAGTGAGCATCTGCAGGGTTAAATGCATTTAGATTTTGTTATTGTTTGAAAGTCATTGTCGTGAATTCCTCACATTGTATGTATTTATTGGTGGGGGAAGAATTTAAATTTATGACAATTTTTTAAATACGTAATATGGATTATAAATAATCACTGCTACTAAATGTTTATATTTATTGGGTAAATGTTAAAATCTTAATAATCTTACAGCCTTAAAAAACCCATTTTTACACAAATGAAGCATAAAAGTATCCCTCCTATAAATGCCTGATGGAAGTCATCTGAAACCTTCCTTGAAGCTTTTCTCCCGTTTACGTGTAGCCAGTAACTCCGGCGTCGGCAAACGGCAGATCACGGACCTGGTGGACCAGAGCACCCAGATCAATGCGCACTGCTTCGTGGTCACCGCCGACAACCGCTACATCCTCATCTGCGGCTTCTGGGACAAGAGCTTCCGTGTTTACTCCACCGAGACAGGTGACACGCCCTGTTCTCTTCAGAGTGCCTGTCGTCACACCCAAGCTTAGCATGAAACCACAGTAAGGTGTAGGCGCTTCATCTTGAGCCTCGAGGTCCAAGCTTAACACTTAACGCTGTGAGCAAAGGAGCATCCCCTGTCCACTCTGAACTCAGCGCGACCCCTGCATGCCTAGGACCCGGGGCACCCTTGTCCCCTCCCCCAAGCAGATCCAGTAAAAAGACCTTAAATCTCCCCTTCGTCTGACACAAGCAAAAAAAAAAATTAACATTATGCTACCTTGTAAGTTCTTCCCTTGAAAAGCCCCAGCGCCGGTCTCTGTAACTCAGGAAGCCCGCCCGCAGCGGGTCTGTCCCCGGCAGGTTCCCGGGCTGCGGGCCACCCCGCACAATGAGAGGAAGGCGCTCACGCAAAGCGTCCGTGTTGCAGGGAAGCTGACGCAGATCGTGTTCGGCCACTGGGACGTGGTCACGTGCCTGGCCAGGTCGGAGTCCTACATCGGCGGGGACTGCTACATCGTGTCAGGGTCACGGGACGCCACCCTGCTGCTGTGGTACTGGAGCGGGCGGCACCACATCATCGGGGACAACCCCAACAGCAGTGAGTACCGTGGGCCCCTCGCACTGTCCCCGCACCCCGAGGTCCCAAAGCTCCAAAGCGTCCGAGGCAGAACTTTCCGCTGGAAGGGAGCTGCCTTCGGGGCGTGGGCAGGAGCGGGCACGGCCCTTGGCACAGCCGCCTGCCTCTGCCACCCACGTCCCCGCTGACCCGCTGGCAGGGTGGCAGGCACGTGCGGGACAGAAGCTTTCATCTGGAACAGGCTTTTCCCCACAAAATCGGAAACTAATTCAGCATCCATTGGGTCCCAAAACCCCGCATGGGCTGGCCCAGCTGAACGGATTCCCCTCCGTGGGATTCCCGCCGTTCACCCTCAGTAGAGACACCGCCCCCGCCGGCCCTTTGCCGACCACCCAGGCCCCTCGGCGCCTCGGGAACGGGAGAAAATGAGTGTGGTGTTGCCTGTGTCCTTGCGGTGGTTTTGTTTCCTTACCGACGACAACTCTTTCAGGCAGTGGTGGCTGGTAGTCTGACCCACTTCTGCCCACCCTCGTGTGTTTGTGCTTTCTTGCAGTCTTTATTTTTTTGTGGAGAGCTCTACTAGTGCCACAGAGAAAAATAAGCAGTTTGTGGGTTTTTAGGTGTGGGAAAATGTATGGTTTTATTGTGTCAAATACGTTACAGTGACTAAGCTAAACTCGTCAGAAAAAAGTTTTTTCTAATTATTTAATCGTTTCAATGAATGTGTGACCAAGACAATGAGAATTTACTTGTAAACGCATCATTACAAAGAGTCCCAGACACAACAGAACAAAGCAAAAGCTACCCAGCACAGGGTGCGAGGCGAGCTGTTTATTAGCAGGTTTCCAATACTAATACTAATAACCGCTGTCACCCCTCCACACTTGTGGCTGTGAACGTGGGAAACGTCTCTAGAGAGTGGCCGAGGCCCCTGACCCGCTGGCAGGCTGGCAGGCACGTGAGGGACAGAAGCTTTCATCTGGAACAGGCTTTTCCCCACAAATTCGGAAACTAATTTAGAGGTGAGAAAAATTAATTTGCGCTCTCTAATTGGAGCAGCCTCCCACATGAAAGGCAGGCGAGCCGAGCGGGCCGTGGCGCTGCGGGCTGATTGGATTTTTGTCAGGCAGGTATCTGGGACTTGGCCGTCTCTCAGCCAGAGCCCGTCTCCGACCGGTGTTCTCTGAAGGGGTCAGTGCTGGTCCCGGGGGCTCCCCAGGGCCCCAAATTTCATCGATCTTGGGACTTGACAGTTCCCGTTACATGCAGTGGCTTCCACAAGACAGCACAGGAGGGGCAGGTCGGCCTTGTTGTGTCGGCCACAGTGGGGCCTGCTGGCTTCTGCAGGGTGTGGCGTGGGTGCTAGTGGACACACACACTGGCATTTTGAAATCATGGCAACAGGAAACTCAGCAAGAGGGCGACCGTCCATCTTTTCCAGCCAAACCCACAAATCTCCGAGGAGTAGTTACAGGACATCGGCTCGTGCTGTTCCTACTTCCTTCTTAAAAGCAAGTCTCGCAGCAATGCCTGAGCACCGGGCTCGAGAGGCTGGAGAAGCCCATCGGGAGGGCTCCACTGTGCCTGCCTCAGCTCTGGACCCCGACCCCCGCCAGCCACAGCCTGTGCCCAGGCGTTGGCCTCATCCCGCCCCAGTCTTCGTGCACAGCCAGCCTTCTTTCCGGCCACTGCCCCAGGGCCCGGCCCCACAACCCCACGCTCTGCCGGAGTGCACAGAGGTGGAACCCCGACAGGGACAGCCCAGAGACTTTCCCAGAGTGTGCGCACGTCTGGGATGACGCCATCTCCCTTCTCAGCACCCGGAGGCCGCTCGAAGGTCCAGCAGGCGTTAAACCGTCTGCTCACCAAGTGTCAGAGACCTGGCGGGGCATACAACTTTCTGCCTCGCGGGACTGTCCCAGGCCAAGCGCTGTCCGTGGTGCCTGGCAGCTCCAGCACACGGCCCCGCAGCCCCCGTCCACCCAGCCTGGCCCGGGACCCTTACCGGTCCATGCCTGGGAAGGGGCTGGGGGACCCCCGTGCCCTTCGTGGAGCAGAGGCTGCGAGCGTCTTTGGCCGTCTGGAAGCCAGATGGAAACAGAAGGGCGCTGGCCTGTTCCCGGCCGAGAACTTCAGATCACAGCACGGGTGCCGGGCAGAGCCCTGCGTCCTTGGGCGGCTGCAGTGGTGATCGTGTCCGGGAGGCGGAGGGGGTGCCAGGTCCGGGCCCTGGCTTCGAGGGAAGCGGGCTGCCCTGCACAGTGGCGTTCCGAGGAAAAGCCGGTCACCGTCACCGCTGAAGAGGGAAGGAAGGAGGGAAGAGGGCCGTTGAGCACTCCAGGAGCATAGAGCAAAGCAGAGCCACATCCCGGACATGCTTCTCGTGGGGACCGTGTGGCCTGTGGAAACGTGACCCCAGCCTGGGGGACCGGAGCTCGACCGCAGCCCTGCGGTGGCTGAGGTCATGGTATCCTGCCGCGACCCCTCGCCGACACCACCCTTCTTAGCAGGTCCACCGTCATCTTCAAAACGAGCCGCGGAGTCCGACGGGTGGTGAAGCGGCAGCACCCGTGGACTAACCCCTGGCTCCGGGTGCCCAGTGCGGGGCCCGCCGCGTGTTCCGTGGGAACGAGCATGAATGGGGACCGTGAACTAATGCAGTGACTCTTTGGGACTGCACAAGGGCCACAGACAAAATCTGAACGTTGTCTCGCCAGCAGGTGTGACTCCAGCCTCCCGCGGACAGACGGCGCCAGGACGCAGGTCTGGGGACCCTGCTGGGTTTACTGAGCTCCGCGTCACTGGGGCCAAAGCCCCTGCATGCTCTCGCAGTCCCAGGAACGAGGTTGAAAATGAGGGCCGTGAGGAATCTCCACTGGGCTCAGCCCCTTAAAAGGGTAGCTGACCCCCCGAAAGAGTTCTCCTGTCGCTTCTGCGTGGATGGCGGCCTTGGAAGCCCGGTACCTGGTCCGTCACCCATCTGGAAAACACGGCCAGGGCGCTCCACAGAAATGAGACGGAGTCAGTTTGTGATGAGCGTTTCCTTTTGGAGTTTCCACCGCGTGCCCGTGAGCGTCTCAGCATCAGGCGAGCGCACGCTCAGCCCTTCCAGCACAGCCGCTCCATCGCAGGGCGCCTGCCTGTCTGCGGCGGCCTGGGGGCGGGGGGCGGGGGGCGGGCTCACCTGCGCCTCCCCCGCACTTTGACCCTCAGCCGCATCCATCAAGCGGAGCTGACAGTGACAGAATATTCCCAGGGTTCAAATGATTGCTGGAGTGTGTGACATCTGTTCCTGGCAGTGACATGGAAAATAGGAAATAGGCTCCCCCGGCCGCAGGCCCCCCGACTCCAAACCCTCTGAGTAACATTTTATTTACTTTCCTCCAGTTTAAAGGGGGAAACAGCGCGTGGAGGGGCCCTAACCACTGTCCCCGCAGTCAAGTTCTGCCGCAGGTTCCGGGGCCGGGGAAACTGATGGAAAAGGAAATACTTTAAACTTGCGAAGCCAGATGCAAGCCTTTGAAAACTTACTTCCTAATAGAAAATATGTTACATATGTAAGATGTTTTAAAGATTTTCATACATTTCTTTAACCCTCTGCAATAGAGCTGTGTTGCTTTTTATTCCTTCCGTAGCATATAAGGAAGAAGTTTGGGAAACTCTTTTACTGTATATAAACTTTGTTAAACCTGTAATTTGTATTTTTCAATTCGCCAGTCTCCTTGAGATAAAAGTAATCACTTAGGAAAATTAAGGATGTTTCATATAAAATCTTATCAATCCTTAATTTTTATTTTACCCGGGAGCCCAGGACATCTCTGAAGGACAGTCCCATAAATGACATAAATACGTTTCAGACAAATCCAGGACTGCCGACAATCTCAAGTGATAGTCTGCCGGTATTTAAACACAGCGCAGCGCTACACGTAAATGCAAAAAGACGGCGCCGCTAACATGGGCTGCCAGCGCCCCCACCCCCCTCACAGACACTTCGGCCAAGTCAGATCTGCCTCAAAAGCAAGATCGAAGCTGACGCACCTGAGAAAACGCACACAGAAGTGTGAGCTATTTCTGGGGAGACCGAGATGGGTGGGGTGCAGGCGGGGGCATCGGCAGACCACCGGGGACAAGAGCTGGAGCCAGACACAGTTCTCGGACGGACCAGGGGGCGAGGACCTCGGCCAACCCCGTGCAAGTGTGAGTCCACGGAGAAAGCCAGGCCAGCGCGCAAGCCCCGCAGAGAGACGCCGTGACCGTAGCAGCCCGGCGCAGCAGAGCGCACTGCCGCGGAGAATGCTCAGAAGGCAGGACAGTCTCAATGGCTAAGGCACAGGCCCGGAGATGCCCCGGTAGGCTCTGTGCATTTTGTGACCGTGACCAGGAACACGGGAGTAATCCCCCCACTTCAGGGTGCGAGCACGTGGCCGTGGTCGGCTCTCCGTCACCGAGGCCCCTGGTGCAGCGAGTGTGCCAGCAGTGAGAGCGACAGAGGGGGCACGTGACTGGTTCTCGGGGTGCACAGCAAGTGCGGCCCCCGACTGGGATCATGGTTGGGACCATCAGTGTGGGGGGGGGGGGCGGTGACAGGAAGCTCCTCGCCTGAGGTGACTCACTGGTGCTGTTTCCCACAGGTGACTACCCTGCGCCCAGGGCTGTCCTCACGGGCCATGACCATGAAGTCGTCTGTGTGTCTGTCTGCGCAGAACTCGGACTTGTTATCAGTGGTGCTAAAGGTCAGGAGACACTTTTTCTTCCATTTCGGGTCTTTCCTAACGGTGCCAGGCCCTCCTGCGCACTGGACTGTGACAGCTGTCCTGCAGGAGGCCGTCTGCAGGCCGGTGGGGCCTGGGCACCTGCAGCGCTGCGTTTCATCACCAGTAACCGCCGGGACCACACGGTGCTCGTGCATCTTACAGCGCGGCCGCCGGCCTGCTAGCCAGGCCCTGGGCACGCAGCTGCAGCCTGGGTCGGGGGGAGGCTTTACACCCACATGGGGGAGTCGAGGGGGAAGAGACTGGAGATGTCCGTGGGACACAGGCGTCACCTGGCTCCTCAGACAGAGCTGGGGCCCGCCCGCCTGCCTGCTCTCCATCTCTGCTGCCCGCCCAAGCCTGGGCTGGGCGCCCCCCGGGTTGGTGGGGGGGAGGGAGGGAGCGAGACACTGAGAGCAGCGAGTTCCACCCGTGTGTCCGGGAATTTAAAACATGCCACACGTGACTACCCAGCGGGGCGCTGACCTCTCTGCCCTTAGCTGACACAGCAGCCATTCGGTGTGAAGGCATCAAAATTGTACCTATTTTTTGTCAGATTGACAAAAGATCTATTTTTTGGTGTTGCCACAGAATTCTAGTTAGTTTGTGAGTGCTGTGAGGTGGAAAGGGTTGGAAATTGCTGACTGGGGCCAGGGGTTGGGGTGGGGGTGAGGGGGTTGTTGTGTTTTGTGGGAGACGCCTGGTTTCAGGAGAAGTCCAGAGACTTGGGCTGGGCCGGGTACCAGTTCTTTATGGGGAGAATGGGGGGGAGGAGCCTCACCGTAGAGAAACTGAGAAAACCCAGGGCTGCTGCGGGTGCCGCAGAGCCAAGGAGAGGGGCCGCTGGGGAGGCCGGAGGGTGGCGTGCGCGGTTTCCGTCTTGTTCCAAGTATCAGGGCAGTCATGCTGTCTTCCAGCTAGAGGACGTGGGGACTGCTGGGTTTTAGGGGCTTCATGCCAAACTGTGTGAGCCGGTTACTTTTATGAATTTGACTGACAACTTGTTTGTCTTACCGACATAGTTTCTACAGGGAAAAAACAATTGTGGCAAATAAGTCACTCCCATATTGCTTCCACACTCCCGCCTCACTCCTCATTCAGTTAAAGGACAGAAGGTGTTCCTATAATCTGAATTACCTGATTGGTCATTTTTATAGAAAAGGTAAAACTCGTTATTTGATAGTAATGTGTTTAGGTGACACAATGTTAGAATTCTGATCTGCTAAACAAAATTAGCATTTGTTTTGATGATTCTCCTCAACTTTGAAGACAATATTTTTAAAAACACATTACGACAAAATTTTGGGACATATAGTCTTGTAACCTCACATGAGCGATGACCTGTACCCTTTTTTAATGAGTATGATCACATGGAGGGAAAGACCGACGCTTCACCTAGATAGAGACGTCGGAGGGAAAGTGTGTGTTACGCATCGGCTCTCCGTTTTTGCTCCGTGTAAGTGCACATCAGTGCTGGGCTCTCGCTGGCACTCTGCTCAATTTTCTACCTTCTTTCAACCAATCTGAGTGGACACCGGGCACAGGTTGCGGGTCTGTGGGAGCTGACGTGTGACGTGTCCCCGCTGGTCCCCTCCTCCCACAGAGGGCCCCTGCCTCGTGCACACGATCACCGGAGATCTGCTGAGAGCCCTGGAAGGGCCCGAAAACTGCCCGTCCCCGCGCCTGATCTCCGTGTCCAGCGAGGGCCACTGCATCATCTACTACGAGCGCGGGCGGCTCAGCAATTTCAGCATCAACGGCAAGCTCCTGGCCCAGATGGAGATCAACGACTCGACCCGGGTAGGTCCGCGTGCGCCGCCGAAGCGGAGACGCAGGCAGCGGACGAAATGCCGAGGGCTTTAAGTGGCTTCTGCTAAGTGGTGCACGATGGAATTCCTCTGGCTTTCCATAAAGTGTGCTGGGTTGAAAAGTGTATGAATTCACACAGGTGGGTTCTTTGAACAAACCCAAAGTTCTCTTAACCCCGGGTGATTAGCGCAGCCTTTCCAGGTAACAGCTGTGAGATCAGAGCCCAGACCGGAGGGACGTGTTTCTCCAGCTCCTCGTACAGACCGTGGTTTCAGCGACGAAATCAAAACTACGAGTGAGTTTGTTGTGGAGGAACCGGGTCTTCAGAACCTGGACCAAAGCGACACGTACAAATCGCCCTTCGCTCACACATGGACTGCGATTGCTGGCTTATCGTTATGAAACACTAAACTGAAATACACTTTTTCCTTTTGCACTAGAAGTCTTGACTTTGTTAAAATTCAGGACTGGACTTAACACTCTCAAGTCCTCACTGGATTAGGTTGCAAATACTCTCTCTGGGACCTTCTGTTACTTTGTTGGCGTAGTGAGTTTGATGGGTTCCACATTGGCAGTGCCGGGTCGGACTTTAGAAAGTTCAGGCAGAGGGCGAACAGCAAACGGTGGTCACGAGGGAACTGTATTGAGTGTTCTCAGTCGTGACCACGACCACCTGGGACACACAGGAGAAATGGTCACTTTTCTGCCTTTTTCGAAGGCCATTCTCCTGAGCAGCGATGGCCAGAACCTGGTGACCGGAGGGGACAACGGTGTGGTGGAGGTCTGGCAGGCCTGTGACTTCAAGCAGCTGTACATTTACCCCGGCTGTGACGCTGGCATCAGAGCCATGGACCTGTCCCACGACCAGAGGTGAGCCGCGTCCGGGGCACGTGGGCACTCGGGAGCTCTCCCTGCTCTGCCCAGGACCGACTATGCGGGCACCAGGCTTCCAGGGTTGGGCGGAGGGGGGCAGACCAGCCCAGAAAAGGGGAAGCTGAGGGGAGGAGCGAGTGCTGTGATCAAGGGCTCTGGTAAGAGGGGCACAGGGGTCCGAGACAGAGCAGGCCCGTCCAGACACTGCCCAAACGCTGGAGTCCTCAACTCCTCCTCACCTGTCTCACACGGCCCCCGGGGCTGGCGGAGCGGGAAGGAGGCGCACGTGTCTGGCACAGGGGAGCTTCGGCCTGGGTATACGTCCACCCGACGCCCTGCCGGCCACACGGGCCGGGCCGCCTCTGCTCTAAAAGGCCCAGGGCAGGGCCTCCTGGTCTGCTTTATGTATTTCTCAATTACGTTACTTTGTTGAGTTTCCTGTGTGTCCCTGAGACGCTGTAACCTTTTCTTGCGAAGGGTTGATACAAGATTAATTAATTAATGTGATTTTTTTCCCTTGTCCTCTGTTTGCAACAGGATTTTGCTGTTTCCTAAAATTCATCTTTGGGTTTATTATAAAGTGAAAAGAATATTTAGAATGTACAGTCTTAAAATCTTCTAAATTTTAAAAATAAAAACTATATAGGTTTAATAAGGTAGAGCAAACATAGGCTTATAGTTGTATGTGAAACAGTTTGTTTTCATATTATTATTTATTAACTCTTGCGTTATTTTCATGGGAACAACTTTTGCCCCATCGTGTAGTTAACAGGAAAAAATGAAACGCTTATTGACCAACTTTTCCAGCTATGTGTATATTCTTTATAAGAATATTGGCTTTTAAAATGTAGATATCAAGGCTCGTGTAGTAAGTTTAACAAAGCATCGCTATAATGTAGTAAAATGGTACTGAAGTCACCAAGAAAAGCAATGTAATTTTATTTAGCTTGGGGAAAGGGTGTTTCATCTGCAGCATGGCCTGTTTTTAAAGAGAATTTTCTTTAAAGAAAATGGATTATTATTAGGGCATTCTAAGATGCCTCGGGCTGTACTCATGAACACGTAGGAGTGCTTACTGGGCAGTTACTGGGGAGGATGCGCAGGGATGCGGCTGCAATGTCCATGAGTGACGGAGCCGTTGTTCCCTCCGACGTCCGCTCACTCACCGCGCATGCACACTGGCTGCCGCCAGCAGCGAGTAAGCACAGCGCACACACACAAGATTGTCGACCCCACAGAGCTCAGAGAACCCTGCCCAGTGCCTGTGAGGGGAGCAGGGGCAGAGTGGCAGACCTGGCTTTGGGGGGGCAGGGTCCCTCACAGGGCTCACACAAAGTCCCAGGAGCAGCAGGCTCAGCGACAAGGGTGAGGGAGGGTACCAGCCAAAAAGACACAAAAATACCCTCATCCTTCACTTCAGTTGCTTCTGTGCTTTGTAAACCCCTACCTGTGGGAGCCACAACACACGCCCACAAGTTACAACCCGACAGGTAAATGTGCACTGAGGGTGCGCACTCCCTAACGTGCGTGCCTGATCAGGTGTCCGATCGCAAGTTCAGGGGCGCTTGGCTGGGCAGTTCAGGTGCATGGGGCTGATTCAGCTTCCCTCTGCAGGGCCTAGAGTCCCTGTCCGTCCGGTCTCCGGGGACACGGGCCTGAACTTGGAGATCAGGCCGACGCCGAGGGCAAAGCAGCCCCTGCGTCAGTGACTTGCGTGCCTCTGATCCCCGTCTCTGCCTTTCCAGGACGCTGATCACCGGCATGGCTTCCGGCAGCATCGTAGCTTTCAATATAGATTTTAACCGGTGGCATTACGAGCACCAGAACAGATACTGACGACCATGAAGAGCCGAGAGCCGAGTCAGAGCCGAGAGCACAAGCCCGCGCGGAAAGGCAGCACCTCGGGCGGGCAGCCCGCTCCATCACCCTTGCCCGTGCACCCATCACCCCCAGCAGTAGCGGTCCATCGCGGCTGGCACCTGCCCCTCTGTGCGTCTCCTCGCCGCCGAAGGCCAGCTGCTGCCAAGCAAGCTTCTCTCATGTAAATTATATGACTTAGGAAATGTTTTGGTAATTATTTCATATATTGTTGTCCGTTGAGAAAAGGCAGTAGGACGCGTCACAAGAGACTTTGGACATCTCTGAGGAACCCTGTGTCCCGTTGTTACGGAGCTGAAGCTTTGAACCTGACCTGCATCCCACTTCCGCCTCTTTTCAAGCTGAGGAAAAAAAAACATGTTTGATACTTTGTACATCAGATGCATCTTATTTAAAGGGATACTTTTGTAAAAGTAAAACCTTGTATAAAAAAAGTTTCTTAATTTTATTGTGGAGTTACAACTTGCATGTTCTCTAATCCTGAGGTCTCGATAGGACAGGTGCGTCCAACACCATGGCGCAGAAAGACCTGAGCGAGGACACAGCTGCCGTGAAAGGGTCGTATCTGGGCTCAGTTGGGAATTTTTGACATTTTCACTCAAATATGGTTTGCACTTTTTAATCTGAATTCATCCCTTCTAAGTGAAATTTGCCCATAACGCATTTGGATACGAAGCCATCCCTGCCATTTTGGGTACTTCATACACAGAAAAGGCAGCCCCACCCTTGGTAATTTGAAGACACAGCAGAAGGGGCCCGGGACGAGGTCTGGGTTTTCTCCGAGCAAACGGGAGTCGTGCTCACCAGCTCCGCAGCGCCGCCGCCCCAACCCCAGGCTTCCCTTCCAGAATCTTCTGCGGGCTCCGCGCGCGCACGGTCGGGGACGAGACTCTGAGGCTCTGTCGTCGTCTTTGCCCCTGTTTCGTTTTCCTCTCCGGTCCTCGAACAGCTGAGTTTCTGTCCTCACAGATGGGCCTTCATTTTCACAGTGACCGAGGTTCTCCTAGGTTCTCATGACGGTCTCGCCGAAAGCCGCCTTCTTACCTGAGGCACTTCATCTTTCATGACGAAAAACGATGGCTGTCCAATGGTTTCCCATACGTTGTGCTGACGGAGTTGCACACCCAGGGGTATATACACTTTATTTATGTTTCCTCTCTGTATATTTGGTGACCGTATCGTCATAGATGTACATAGTGTGTCGGTAGGGCTATGAGGCATGTTACAGGAATGTAATTTTCTCGGAATTTACACTCACTCGCGGTGATTTATTTAAAAAGATAAAACAAGATAATGGGTTCTTTCTATTGGCACTTTGCACCAGAAACATATTATTATTTATTGATGTGATTACTCCTTTGTTACTCACCTTGTACTAGTAAGTTTTAGCACTGAACTCCTTCTTCACTGTCGTTGGTATTCATGAGATTCTGAAATTCTGGGGAATCGGCGTAACGATGAGACCATTCGTCGCCAGGCTGGAAGCAGTATCTCGAGTTTGTAGCTTAGAATCAGGAAGTCTCTGACCATCTGGAAGATGAGTCCATTTCATCCTGAGATCATGGTGAAATATTTTGGATATATAAATTCCTTCAGCTATTGTAACCATGTTTTATTGCAAAGATGTAAAATATGCCAGATGTGTGTGATTTGGAAATCAAAAAATGAAAAATAAAATATGCAAAGAATTCACTGATCGCTTTACATTTCATTGCCCCCCCTCCCCGTACACGCATCCGTGATGTCGTCATACGAGTGTGAGAACCGAACGTCTCCTCGTACAAAAGCCTGGATCGCGCCCTAAAGAGCTTGTCATCTGCTGAAACGTGAGCCCCGCAGCCCGGCCACCTGGCAGGGATTTGGGGCAACAGAGGCCACCCTCCTTGTCTCCTTCTGCACAATCCACTCTGGGGGTGGTTTTCACCATTTTTTCTGAAGGAATGAACTGCAGGTGACGGTGAAGGCTGTGATTGCTCATTACATGAATGTTATCAAATAATGCTATTTTCATTTGAGCCACACTTTCTAGAATTTCTCCCCCCGCCAGGCAGGACACAGGCGGGGCTGAGGAGCAGGCTGGGCAGCAGGAGCCGAGCGGAAGGGCTTCCGCAACTCACGTCGCGGGGTGGGTGACGGGGCAGCCACCGCAACGGGCCCGGGAGCGGCAGGCCTGCCAGGAGTGGCCCTCTGCCTTCCCAGGACAGAAGGGCACAACCCACCACAGCCCCAAAAAGCCTGGCTGCTCTCCACCATGTCCCCGGAGCCCACGTCTGTCTGTCATAAGCCCACTGGCCCCTCAGCTCAGCCCTTCCTGCAGCCCATCAGTCCGTCAGGCTGGCTGCTACCTAAAGGACCCTTTAAATCACTCCCCTCCGCCCCACCCTGCCCCCCTTTCAGAGCCACCGTCTGACTGTCACCAAAACCTTGACCCGAGTCCGAGTCTCACATCAGACCTCTCCCAGCACAGCCCGCCCTGCGGCCCGCGGGTCAGGCAGCATCGCCCACCCGGCACCCTCTGCGAGGCCCTGCAAGGGCTTCCCGTGTTGTTAGACTGGTGGGTGGCAAATCTCCTGGGAGCTTATTTGGAAGAGCAGAACCTAGACGCCCAGCCCCCCACCCAGGTGGTTCTGAGGTGGGCCGTCCTCGGGGCTGTTCAACAGCATGAACGTGCGGTGTGAAGTCCCCATTCCGTAGGGCACAGACGGAGGGGTCTTGTCTGCCCCCTGATAACCCGCCTCAGGCAACCCCACCTGTTGCCAGGCCCCAAGGGCGCCCCGGCCCCAACCCCCGAGTCCTCCCCACCCGGAGGCCTGGTCTTGGCTTGCACTGTCTGGCCAAACTGCTGGAGGCACGTTGACCTAGACCCCCTGGGTCACCTGCCATCTTTTTGGCAGGTGAAGCTGCCCCACACCCACACCCTCGCTAGTGACGATGAAAGCAGGTTTGGGGCCTGTGGCTGCCACGGGCAACACCTTTTCCTCAAACACCTTTTAGCGAGTAAGGCCGGGATGACCCCACGCCAGCCTCTCCCCAGCTTCCTCCCTGACCCCGTGGTCAGGCTGCACCGAGGCCCACGGAAGCGGGAGGCCGTAGGCCTGGCCTCGCACCGCCGCCCCTGCGAGAGCCCCGTCTGCCCACCCCATCCAGTTCTGAGAGGCCGGGGTATGGAGGGGGTGGACAAGGGCCAAACGGGGAAGGAACCCTTAGATCAGGGGTGTCAAACTCATTTTCACTGGGGGGGCCACATCAGCTTCGTGGTGGCCTTCAAAGGGCCAAATGTAACTGTAGGACTGTGTCCATGTAACTACCCCTTAACCGTGGGCAAGGAGCTCAGCACTGCCGCCGGGTAGAAACAAGGTGGAGGGCTGGATTTGGCCCATGGGCCTTGTGTTTGCCACCTGTGCCTTGGGGCCTTGGTGAAGAGGTCTCCCCTCCACTTGCCGGGCTTCTTTCTTACAAACAAAGAAAAGCAGTCCAGGTCCCTAAGACCAAGGCTGAGTCACTGGCAGGCATCGGAAGCTGCCTCTGATCCAGGCTGCGTCCGGCCGGCCAGACGCCCGAACGCCCGCCCTCCACAAACACCGGGAAGGGTAGACCCAGTGAAGCCCCAAGGCTTCCGTGCGAGTGTGCGGGGACCCACAGAGCCCAGATGATCTTCCAGAGGGTGGCCCCTGTAGGCCAGGCTGCCCCCCCACAGGGGGTGCTGCGGGGGCCGAGCACCAGCGCCCCAGCTGCTGCCGTGAGAGGCTGCGCTGGGCGAATGTTTTAAAGACTCCAAACGTTTGCCCCTTTCCTGGTGGGGGGTTTATGGGCCGCTGCCCACACTGCGCTGAGCATTCAGTTTTTAACCCAAAACAGCATGACTCCCGGGCCCCACCCTCCCTCTTCACCCCATCTCACCCCAGTGACTGGTTTTTGTTTCCCCGATGAAACAAGTTTCAGAGGGAAACGTTTTGCCATCGAAACAGAAAGCGGCCGCAGCACTAAAAGGCGTCCAAATTGACGAGTTTGGAAACCAGTTTTGAGCAGTGGGAAACATGCCCAGTAGGTGCAGCGCCTCAAAGGCAGAGGACTTTGAAGGTGGCTGAAGCTTCAACATGTGGGAATAAATACACAGTTTTTTGTAATTAAATTCCGGTGTGTGTCGAGTACCCCCTGGTATCCATGAGCTGGGACAGGAGAGACCCCGAGGCCACGCACGCGGGGAAGGCGGGAGCCCTGCATCACCTGCAAAGGGTTTTCACATAAAGGGCGGTGGAGCAGCCTTGGGGCTGTGGCCCAGCGGGCACCGGCGCCTCCCCACCCCCTCGACAGCCGAGAGCATGTGTTCCCCCCGCTGAGCCCCTGGTTGTCACAGGGTTTGGTGTGTGTGCTCACTTGTGGGCTTTGCTCTGCTCGGTGTGACCGCGTGGGGGGCTGCTCGCCTCCCCACAGAGGTGCAGTGGTTGCAATAATCCCCTGCGGGCCCTGGCGGGGCTGCTCGAGTGGTTGGGGCATCATCCCGCAAACAGACAGGTCTCAGGCTTCATTCCCAGTCGGGGCCCAGCACAAGGGTGAGGGTTCGACTCCCTGGTCGGGAGTGCAGGGGAGGCCACGACTGATGCTTCTCTGTCTGTCCCGCACCCAGCACAGGCACTTACAAACGGAGAACGAGGGATGGGCAGAACCGCAGCTGTACTGGCCACGAGAAGGCTGTGCTGCTGGGACGGGGCTTCAGATCCGTTTGGGCTTCCTGGCAGGGCCAGCCACAGCCCAAGGCAGGGAAGCAGTGCGCACCCCACGTGCAGTGAGTTGTCCTTGTGAACAGCCCATCAGTGCCTGCTGGGTGCCTTGGGCCATTCCGCAACCCGCCAACAGCCACACCTGAGCTGTTGCCGTCCCTAGTTCCCATCGCAGAACCAAGGCCCAGAGACGTGGAGCAGACAGACAGATTTCCTCTGAGAGACCCTGCGAGTCCCTCGCCATTATTGAAGGGACAGGGAGAAGTCAAAGGAGAGCAGCCCTGAGGGGGCCGTTTTTACTCGGCTTCCTTGTGGTGGCTTTGGGTAGAACCTAAGGCAGCAGCGTAAATTCCGGGTAACGAAGGTAACCCTTGGCAGCATGAGATTAGCAGAACGGAGATGCGTGGCCTCCTGGCAACCACACAGGACAGGTCTCCTCTCGTCGGCCCAGTACCCGCTGGAGGGCGGCGGCCTCGGCCGGCACGGCCTGACACGGCACTCCCCACGTATCGGTGGGGAGGGCAAATCTAATGTTTTGGATACACAAATATTAAAAGAATGAGGACTATGGTCTGTTCTTGCTAAGAGAGGTCGAGCACCCAGAGCAACCTAATGGGTAGAACGATCTGGAAGAATAAATCGTCCTGGGCAGGAGAGACCGGGCCCTTTGGGAACTGAAGTTCAGAAGGAAAACGGAGCAGGGTGTGAGGAGAGGAGGGGGAGGGAGGAAGGAGCCCAGTCCTGGTAGAAGGGCTGTGTCCGCCTCCGAGTGAAGAGCTGGGAACAGGGCCTGGAAACTTCTGTTACCAGGCTGAGGGGTCCCTTCGCCTGCACGTATCACAGTCCAATCAGACCTGAGAGGGCGTTTGCAGCCAAGTGAGGACTTATTAGTGAAGGGAGTGGTGCCAAGCGTGGGGTCACGGGCAAGCCAGTGCTCCCAGACCTGGCTCCCCGGTGGCTGCTAGAGGACTAGGGGATGGGCTATTATTTGTCATGGAGCCTAAGGAGCTGGGGCCGTGGGCTCATGGATCCCGGGCAAGGAGGAGCTGATCGTGTGTTGGGTCCAATGTCAGCCCTGGTGCTGCTCTGTCCAGGTTCCTGAGGGTGTGTCTGTGGGGCCACTCAGCTGTCATGGCCTCAGGCTGAAACACAGCTCAGGTCAAGGTGTTATCTTTTTTTTTTAGTATACTTTATTTGCGATGCTATTACAGTTGTCCTGATTTCTCCCCCTTTGCTCCCCTCTGCCTGGTACCCCCTCCTTCCAGCAATTCCCCTCCAGTTCATGTCCATGGGTCATCCTTGTAAGTTCTTTGGCTTCTCCATTTCCCACACTATTCTTAACCTCCCCCTGTCTATTTTGTACCTACCATTTATGCTTCTTATTCCCTGTACCTTTTCCCCCCTCCCCCCTCCCATTCCCCTGCTGATAACCGTCCATGTGATCTCCATTTCTGTGATTCTGTTCCTGTTCTAGTTGTTTGATTAGTTTGTTTTTGTTTTTTAAGTTCAGTTGTTGATAGTTGTGTTTGTTGTCATTTTACTGTTCATAGTTTTGATCTTCTTTTTCTTAAATAAGTCCCTTTAACATTTCATATAATAAAGGCTTGGTGATGATGAACTCCTTTAACTTGACCTTATTTGGGACGCACTTTATCTGCCCTTCCATTCTAAATGATAGCTTGGCTGGATAGAGTCATCTTGGATGTAGGTCCTTGGCTTTCATGACTTGGAATACTTCTTTCCAGCCCCTTCTTGCCTGCAAGGTTTCTTTTGAGAAATCAGCTGACAGTCTTAGGGGCACTCCTTTGTAGGTTACTGTCTCCTTTTCTCTTCCTGCTTTTAAATCTCTATCTTTAACCCCTGGCATTTTAATTATGATGTGCCTTGGTGTGGTTCTCTTTGGGTCCAACATGTTTGGGACTCTGTGTTTCCTGGATTTGTATGTCTATTTCCTTCACCAAATCAGGGAAGTTTTCTTTCATTATTTTTTCAAATAAGTTTCAATCTCTTGCTCTTCCTCTTGTCCTTCTGGCACCCCTATGATTCAGATGTTAGTACATTTGGAGATGTCTCAGAGGCTCCTTAGTCTATCTTCATTTTTTTAATTCTTGTTTCTTCTTTCTGTTCCAATTGGATGTTTATTTCTTCCTTTTGTTCCAAATCATTGATTTGAATCCTGTCTTCCTTCCCTTCAGTGTATATTTTTCTTTATTTCACTTAATGTGACCTTCACTTCTTCCTGGGTCTCTTTTATGCTTTGCCATACTCAGTGAGTTCTCTGAGCATCCTGATCACTGGTGTTTTGAACTCTGCATCTGATAAGTTGGCTATCTCTGTTTCATTTAGTTCTTTTTGGGGGGTCTTGATCTGTTCTTTCATTTGGGCCATATTTCTTTGTCTCATCAATTAGGCAGCCTCCCTGTGTTTGTTTCTATGTATTAGGTACAGCTGCTTTGACTCCCTGTCTTAGTAGCATGGCCTATCGTAGAAACAGCACCTGTAAATTGTGTGGGATGAGACTTTGGTAATCGCCAGGGCAGGACAACCCGTGTTACTGCTTTGTGGCTCTGTGTGGGGGCACGGCTTGGAGGGGGGACAATGCCACTGCCTGGCCTCTGGTGGCCTGCCCAGCACTCTGCCTGCTTCCAGTCGCCTCACTCACCTCCCATATGCAACTGGCACCCCTCCAGGTGCTGCCGTGGGGGTCGCATACATTCTAAGCCTGTGCTGGCCCTTTAAGCAGCAAAAATCCAGCAGTTTCTTCCACCACCCCAACCCCCACTGGTTTTTACAGCCACAGATAATGAGGGTTTCTCCTCCCAGTGCTGGAGCCCTGGGCTGTACAGTCTGCCTGGGGCAGGGGTCGCTGGCCCCCAGGGTAAGCCTCTCGATTTCTATCCACCACACGTGAATGTGGGACCTTCCACCGCCGCTGCCACCACGGCCACCTCTCTGCACCACATTGCTTCTCTAGCCCGTCTGTGACTCCTCCCCTCCTACCCATCTGGATAAATGTGGCTTCTTTAAGTCCTTGGTTGTCAGACATCCGTACAGCTCGACTTTCTGACAGTTCTGAGTGTTATTAATTTTGAGATCTGCTTGTAATTCTTTCTACGGTTGCACAAGGAGGCAAAGCGTGTCTACCTATGCCTCCATCTTGACCGGAAGTTCCCAAGATGTTATCTTTAGATGTTATCTTCAACATCTTAGTCCTCACCCAAGAATATCTTTATTGATTTTAGAGAGAGGGAAAGGGAGAGAGAGAGGGGAAGGGAAAGAGGGGGGAAAGGGAGAGAGG
>VMDR010006321.1:0-46141 GCA_007922815.1 Macrotus californicus
GTGGATGTTCAATTGTGCCAGCACCATTTTTGGGAAAGGCTATCCTTTCTTCATGGAATTTGTTCTTCTGTCAAAGATCGGTTGGCTATTTTTGTGTGGGTCTATTTCTAGGCTTTCTATACTTTTCCACTGATCTGTGTGTCTATCACTTTGCTTATAATATGTAAAAAATAAAGTTAAATACTTAGAAATATATTTAACAAAATGTATCCACAATGTGAACATTGAAAACTACCAAAAAGTCTGGGGATCTAAATAAATGGAGACATGTGCCATTTTCACAGATCAGAGAACACACTGTTATGATGTCATTTTTCCTATATTATTTATATATTTGGTGTATTTCTATTCAAAATCCCAGTCCATTTTTGTGTAGACAGTGATATGCTTATTCTAAAATTTACACAAAAATATCAAGGTCCTAGAATATCCAAAACAATCTTGAAAAAGAATAAAATTGGAGTACTCACACTTCATGGTTTCCAAACTTTGTACAAAGGTACAGTAATGTAGGCAGTGATGTAAGGGCCTAAACATAGGACTTAGAGTCCTAAAATAAACCCTGCCATTTATAATCAAGTGATTTTCAATAAGGAGGCAAAGACCATTCAATGAGAAGTGAATGCTCTTTACAACAAATAATCCTGGACCAACTGGATATCCACATGCAAAACAACAAAGTCAGACCCTTACCTCACACAAACACACAAAAAAAAACAACCCTCAAAATAGATGATAGTCCTAAGTGTAAGAGCTAACACAATAAATCTCTTAGACAAAAACCTAAGAGTAAGTCATCACGCTCTTAGGTAAGGCAATAGTTTCTTATACAGGACACCAAACGCACAAACAACAACAGCAAAAAACAAAAATAGATAAATTGGATTTTGGCAAAATTACAAATTTTGTGCTTTGAAGGACATCAAGAGAGTGAAAAGTCAACCTAGGCAAAAATTCAAAAACTGTAGCAATACCAAATACTTGCTACCAAATGCTAGCAAGGACATGGAGCAACACGAACTGTCATTCATTGTTGGTAGGAATTACAATGGTACAGCGACTTTGGAAGGTAGTGTGACAGTTTCTTACACAACTAAACATACTCTTACCATATAATCCAGTAACTGTGCTCCTTGATGTTTACCCAAAGGAGCTAAAACCTAATGTCCCCACAAAAACCTGAACGTGGATGTTTATAGAGTCTTTAACATAATCACCAAAACTTGGAGGCAGCCAAGATGTCCTTCAGGAAGTGAAAGAATACATAACTGTGGTGCATCCAAAGAACAGAATGTATTTCAGCATTAAAAAGAAATGAGCCATCAAGCCACGAAAAGACAGAGGAAACTTAAATGAGCATGATTAAGTGAAAGAAGCCAGTATGAAAAGTCTACATGCTGCATGATTCCAGCTATATGACAATCTGGAAAAAGCAAACTAGAGGCAGCAAAAAGATCATTGGTTGCCATGGGAAAGAAGGGAGAGAGGGATGAATAGCTGGAGTGCAAAGGACTTTTCGGGCAGTGACACTATTCTGTATGATACTGTAACAGTGAACATATGCCATACATTTGTCAAAATCAATAAAACGTACAACTAAGAGTGAACCCTAATATAAACTGTTGACTCTGGGTAACAATGAGGGGTCAGTGTGGGTTCATCAGCTGGAACAAATGCACCACAGTGGTACAGTGGGGCGTTGATAATGGGCGAGGCTGTGCATCTGTGGAGGCAGAGAGTATATGAGAACTCTCTGTACTTTCTGCTCAACTTTGCTGTGAACTTAAAACCTCTAAAAAACAGCCTATTTTTTTAAGTCAACCTATAGAATGAATGGGAGAAAGTATTTGCAAATGATATACCTGATAAGATGATTGTTTTCAGAATACATAAAGAACTCTCACAACTCAATAACAAAAAATAACTCAATTAAGAAACGGGCAAAAGATTTGAATGGACATTTTTCCAAAGAAGAGCGATAAATTCCAGTAAGTATGTGAAATAATGCTCATCATCATTAGTCATTATGTAATATGTAAATGCAAATCAAAACTGCAATAAAACACCACTTCACATCCACTAGGATGGCTATACTAAGAAAAACAGGTAATAACAAGTGTTTATGAGACTGTCTAGACATAACTGGAACCCTCACACATTGCTCTGGGAATGTAAAAAGGTGCAGCTGCTTTGGAAAATAGCTTGGCAGCTCCTCAAATGTTAAACATAGAATTACCATATGACCTAGAAATTCCATACCTGGGTATGTACCCAATATAACTGAAAACAGATGTTCAAACAAAAGCTTGTCCACTAAAGTTCAAACGCACAATTCACAATAGCAAAAGATGGAAACAACCCAAGTGTCCATCAACTGATGAATAGAAAAACAAAATGTGGTACATCTATACAATTACGTGTTATTCAATGATAAAAAGAAATGAAATATTAATACATGTTACATGGAGGAAACTTGAAAACATTATGCTAAGTGAAAGAAGCCAAACACAAAGGCCACATATTTTATGATTCTATTCATATGAAATGTCCAGAAGAGACAAACCATAAAAATGAAAGATTAGGATTATAAAGGGCCGGCTGGAGGGAGAATGGGGGAATGACTACTAGTGCTATGGAGATTAAAATGTTCTGAAATCAGATAGTGTTGAAGGTTGCACAACTCTGCACACACTAAATACCACGGAATTGAGTGCTTCGAAGGAGTACATCTTACAGTATATGAATTATGTCTCAATAAAGCTTTGTAAAAGTAACTCCAACTGAGTTGGCAAAACCTCAATAGCTAGAGGGTGGTAATAATTTATTAAATATCCCACAGATTCCAGAGGATTATAAGTATACTTACCATTTCTAAGAATAGGCATAGCTGAGTTAAATAAATCAAGTGAATGCTTGATTTGTGTTTTAAAACTTGAAAGTCTATATAGCCCAGGTCCCTAACTATTCCATAAAGGTTATTATTTGATTTATTGTTTGGCAAAGCTTACTGTATTTTGCTTATCGGGGTGGTTCTTTAGACAGATTCTATGGAGCTAAGCGTGTGCCGAAGAATTAAATTCCCTAAAATCCTATAGAAAATTTAAATGGCCTGATTTCACAATAGCTCATTAAAAAAACTCTTTAGTCCTCACTGAGTATAAAGCCATAAAACATAGCCAAATTAAGTAAAAATTTTCTTCCCCATGGATCTTTTATTCAAGAACATAATTTAATGCCTGATCAGCCATGTCTATGAGCTAGTCACCTTATCAAGTGCCTTTAGAAAATCTCAGGTGGAAAGTCTATCTATAGTTTGCATCTACTCACCCCATTGTCTCACTTCTTGTTGCTAGGATACCACTTTTTGGTGATGTGAACCTACTGGAATATTAAAAATTTACTTCTAGTCAAGTTTGTTTTCTACATGGCCTTAGGAAGAGAAGAAATCAAGTCCATGCACACATAAAACAGCTTCCAGAATGACTTTAAATCTCTGGTAACTGTTCTAAAGACATTTTTTATTTAAAAATTGAAAACCTCACTTTGTCATCAAAATTTCAAGTTTTAGTTTTTGTGTATTAGTTTGTCCATAAGAGGAAGGGGCAGTCACATCACAGAAACTGTTCCTTCCTTCTAAAATGACTGACTCATCTTGTCTCTCAAAGATAAAACCTCCAGGGTACAGAAAAGTCCTCCTTCATTGAAGATTCATTTTCTCCTTATTTCTTAGAGCTTTCAGGTTCAAAACTAGAAACTGAAACAATTTATTTTCCTGATTAGAAGTTTTTAAAATTAGTATTATTCAGCCCTGGCCAGTGTGTCTCTGTTGATTGGATGTTGTCCCGCAAACCAAAAGGTCGCAGGTTCGATTCCTGGTCAGGGCACATGCCTGGGTTGCGGGTTTGGTCCCTGGCTGGGGCACATGCAAGAAGCAACCAATCAATGTCTCTATCTCACATCGATATTTCTCTCCCTCTCTTACACTCTCCCTTCCTCTCCCTCTAGAATCAATAAAAGAAAAATTAGTACTATTCAATTAATTTTGATTCCAATTAATTCAATTCAGTAATGCGTATGGAACACCACCCACAATGTACAAGTCACTGCACTAACCAATTTGAAGGGTGTGGAGAACAGGCAGCAGTCACTGTCTTTAAGATGGTCATATCCTAGTGAAGAAAGGGACATGTGTGCAACGCCCAGTGTTGGCCTCTGGGGGAGGAAGAAACTGAATTGCTCCAGGCCCTGCAGGCAGAGCCCCAGCACCTGCTCTGGCATCTGCAGAAACGCAGGTCCGGAGCCTGCATTGGTTGGGCATGAACCAAAGGGGCAACTAAGATATGCAGCACTATCAGGGTATTAGAGTGGCACCAGAGTAACAGGTCAAAGAAGGTTCCCACACAAGGAAAGCCGACTGTGTGAAAGAATTCATAGGTCAGAGCTCAGCTGGGCATTCCTAGGTAGTGCCTACCGTCTCTTCCCCAGACACTGAGGGTGGGGGTGAAGGGGTGATGGTAAAGAAGGTCACGACCCAACCCTGACCTGGTATAGGATGGTAAACACCGTGGGCAGGGCAAATCTATCTGACAGGAGGATGGATGGGGTTGAAGAAAGGTTTGCAAGCAGCACCACAGTTAAGCTGGGCCCTACAGACTTGGTTGGGCTTCATTAAGCGGAAGGAACAGGGATGGGTACACAAAGTACGAGGAAAAAGGGAAGCAAAACAAGGAAGCGGGAGGGTGCTGCCGTGTTAAGGCAACGGCTAGCAATGGCAGACCAGGAGCATGGGATGTATTCAGCTGCAGGGTGAGGAGAAAGCAGCCTGGGAGGTAAAGCTGGGGTCTTGGGCCAGATTTAGAAAACCCTTGAAATACCGTGCTAAGTAATTTGAACTTCATTGTGTATGTGCGAGGAGGATCCATCCAGGGTTGTTGCGTAGTGCAATGTTGTGAAATATTACTTTTCAGTCATAAGCTGACTGATCAACTCAGCTCAGTAATATTTAAAAATGATTTGCTTTTAAATGTGTCCTGGTTATTCTCCAAGTGCCTCCTCAGATGCATTCTTCACCCTCTCTCTCCTACGCTGAGCCCAGGGAGGCTGACTTCGCTGGGCTGCCTTGCTCTCTGCCTTTCTGTAAGGTGTGGTCAGTGGAAGGCACCAGCACGACATTGGGGGTCAGGAGGAGAGGGAGGCAGCTATGTTTGGTCAGGGCTGGGTTTGTCCACAAAGACCTCAGCCCTTATAAAGTGCCTCCTTTCTACAGCGATGGCTCTTGCCAAGCTCCCTCCTCCTGCCCCTTCAGGTCTAAGGGTGGTGATGGCCTCTCCCTGCTGTTAGTCACTGAATGCATCACCCCCTTTGATGTTTCTCTCTACCTAGCTTTATGGGGTGAGGGGTTCCTAAGACCACTTCCAGGTTAGGTCACTCACTAAGAGAACACACATGCTCGACATATAGTCGTACTCACGGCTAAGATTTATTCCAGCAAAAGAATACAAGGTGTGCCCCAGAAAGAAAAGGAACTCCTACCTTTCATAACAGCATGTTTGGAACTGGAGAGCATTATGCTAAGTGAAATAAGCCAGGCAGAGAAAGACAAACACCATATGATCTCACCTGTAAGTAGAACTTAATCAACAAAACAAACAAATGAGCAGCATAGAACCAGAGGCATGGAAACAAGGAACAGACTGACAGCCACCAGAGGGGAGGGGAGGGGAATAAGGGGAGAGAAAAGGGCAGGGACTAGTCAAAGAACAAGTATAAATGACCCATGGACAAGGACAAGAAGGTGGGGATTAACTGTGGGAGTGGGAGTTAGGTGGGGTAGGTGAGGGCAACGGGAGAAAATTGGACAACTGTAGTAGAACAACAATAAAAAAAAAGAATACAAAGCAAAATCAACAAAGGTACCAGGCACACGGGTGTAGTCTGAAGAAAACCAGGCACAAGCCCGAAGAGAGCTCTCTCAGCAGGCTCACACAAGATGCACTTGATTCTTCCCCACAATGAGTTGTAGTAGCACGTGAGAAATGTCTGCCAGAGAAGCTCATTGGAACCTCAGTGCCGAGGTTTTTAAGTGGGGGCTGGTCACTTAGGCACCTGCTAACTGGCACACACCAAAGTCCCAGACTCCTGGAAGGAGAGCAGGGGTTGAGCATAAGCCATGTTGTTTGCCCAGGTTAGGCCCAGTGAGCCACTCTCATCAGGGAATAGGGGAAGCCTCCCGAAATCCAAGTTCCCAGGTGCCGGCCGAGGGCCAAGTTTACAGGCAGGCCTTCTAAGGACAGCAGGTTGCTATGTTAACTTGTTCTGTATGCCTACCCACTTTTCTGCAAATAGTATCTTTGTTGGAGGTTTTTTAGTCGAACCCTTTCAAGTGGACCATCTGTCTCCTCCTGGGAGCCTAATAAATACAAAACAATTCGATAGCTATCTGTTATGCATCTGTTCATACACACATATAAATTGATGAGCACCCACTTCTGCAAATCCACTTCCTTTCTTTTCAGGTTTACTTTAGAATTTCCCAGGTCTGAGACCCACCAGGACATGGGAGGAGCCAGGGTACCCCCAGGCCACCAAGCCACAGCCTTCACAGCCTCTCCCAAGTCACACACACGATTGAGCTTCTCTCTCCATTTGTCCTCTAGGTCCCTTGTGGGGATGGACTGTGTTTCTGACTTCCAGGCTGTTCATCAGAGTTGCTGGAATACTCCCCACCACTCAACACCTCTTCTTCTGGGGCCAGGCCCTGCACAAACCAGCCAGAAGGCCAGGAACCCCCATGCCCATCTCTGACCTGACTGAGTTTAGCCCCTTTTAGAATCCCTGCCCTGCTACCCTTGACACTCTCACTCCGTAAATGGACCTTGAGTTTTTGGAGCCTCAGTAGATGCACAATCAACTGAACTTTTAGGCATTTGACCTATGTTGTGACACCCATCTTCCATTTGGGACAGTCCTTTTATGACTCATCTGCCAGTATATGGCTTTTTTACCACCTTGCCTTCGGTCCACACCCTCCTGAGCTTCCTTTCCTGCTACTGTGAATATTATTGTGGCATAAAAAGCTACCTCAAATTTTAATGGCTAGAAACTGCAATCATTTGAATATCCCTCATGTTTTTTAGGTCAGGAATTTGGCAAGGGCTTGGCTGGATGAATATTCGGCTCCACGTGGTGCCAACTGGGGCCACTCGGTGGTACTCAATTGCTGGACTAGGTTGAAGGGTCCAAAACAAGTGGCTGGCTGGCACAGCGGGGCCCCCTCCACATCCATGTGGTCTAAGGGCCTGTGCAGGCTGTTTCTCCAGCAGGTTAGTATATTTCTTATATGATCGACAAGGGCTCCAAGAAACCACGTAGAAGCTTCCAGTCCTTTAAAGGCCAGGCCTGCAACAGTCACGTGTCACTCTGGCCATGTTAGATTGCTCAATGAAACTGCAGGCCAGCCTGGATTTAAGGAGAAGGCAAATGGTCACTCTTACCAGGAGGAGTGTCGAAGAATTTATGGCCAGATTTGTGAGACTCATCAGTTAGAGGAGGTCACTGAAACCTGTAGCAGCTAAAGCAACGCTGGCACACAGCTATGGCCTCATAAGCTCTGCTCTTCCGTTTGCTTCCTCTTCCAGACCTCACTGTGTACAGTGCCGTCTCCCCTAGAGAATCATTTTCCCCTCCAGGCATGAAGTCTGAGCTCCCTGTGGCCACTGCCACCCCAGCAGGGTTATAAATCACAAACATGAGACTGGGTTTTGCAACAGAGCTGGCACTAAAAACACTTCGGCAGTGACTCTTTCTCGCCTTGCCTGATTTTTTGGTTTTTGGTTTTTTCAGAGGAGCATCTGCCAGGAGAGCGGGGTGTCCTTCTGTGCTTATGGTTTGCTTCCCTCCTGGGTCAGCCCAGGCCCCTGCACTGCAGGTGTGGGATGACTGTGATCCTTCGGGAGCCGTACCAGGAGGCTGTGTTCAGGCCTGAGCCCAGGGTTGGAGAAAAGTGAAACCACCAAACAGGAATCCTCCTAGAAAAGCCCCGTGGACAGACCCAGAAGACCCTCCTACTGAACTGCGTTTTCTAGAGAAGACAATGCTGGTGCGGTTCCAGCACCCTCATGATTTTCCCCTTCAGAAGGGTAAAATGGCCCAGATGAAGCAGAAGACAGATCAAGTAAATGAAAGGGGAGGAGATTCTAAAGGATTCTGAACATACTACTGAAGCGTGTGTATTATTTCTACACACACTTTTAAAGTGGAAAAATCATGAGAATTATTTGCAGTGTGAGCACACCCAAAGCCTTGTCATGGCTGTGATCTCCTGGGACTTGCCTCTGGCACCGTGTGAGCTGCAGCCTGCTGTGCCAGTGATGAAGTCCAGACACTCAAATCAGTGGCCCAAGGTCTTTGCTAATCAAATTACACATAATAACTTTAAAGGAGAAGAAAGAGAATGTTCTCATTTTTAACTCAAAAAAACAGAACAACAAATTAAACCTGGGTTTCAGTGTTCTATAAATAGAATTTCCTCTCATCCACACTTTGTCCCTAAGTATTTCTTCCATGAAGTTGCAAAGCACCTTCTCTTCCTGTAGCCCTCCAGACTACAGTTACACTGTAGGGTTGTTACACTGGAGGGTTGTCTACCAGCCATAGGTTCACACCACACTCACAGAAGTAGGCAATAGCCACAGGGAGATCTGTCCCTAACAAATGACAGTGACCAATCTGATTATTTTTCTTAGCGGTTTGAACTTGAGGCATGGGAGGGTGCAGAAGCAGGAAGTCACATAGAACGAAAGCAGTAGCACAGGCCATGAGTTGACAGAAGACATGCATAAGTAAAAGCCACAGAGGAAAGATATTAGGAGGCAGAAGCCATTCAAGAAGGAAGAGGAAGAGAAGGGAAAGGGGGAATAAGAAGAAAGAGCAACAACAACAAAAAAGCCTTGAGTAAACAGCAGCTAAAGGACATGTATTAGAGAGGAAGGCGATTGGTTGGGATTGATTGAAGAATAAAGGGCAGAGTCAAAGAGCTGAGTCCCTATCATCACAGAGCACCTCAACTGGGGTTGACAACTGCAGCTGCTAAGGGGACATCCAGGTGACTCAGCCTCTAGAACTTTAGTAGAACCCAAGACGACCTCCAAGTTCACAAACCTGGCTCCCTCCTCTCCCTATGAGGCCCGACTGAGCAGCCACTGCTGGGTTCCCATGGGGTCTGGCCAATCTCACTTATTCCCAAAAGTGTTCTCACAATAAATCTTCCATTGTTTGAAGTGAATTGAGTAAGTGCCTATTTCTTCCTACCAAAAAGACTAACTAACCACCACAATGCTTGTGATGAAAAATCACACGTATATTCTTTATAGACCAGATACAAGAAGACGATAACACAGACGCTCTTAAAAGTTTGGTTTATCTTTACAGGGCTCCACTGCATTGTGACAACACAGGTTTAAGGCAAAATACACTTAAGAAGTAGATTTTCGACCTTCTCCTCAGCTATCCTAGTGATACCACTGATAACCCACTATCCCAGATTAAGCCTCTATTCAACTCAGAGCCCAAGAGAGCATTCTACATAGAGGATGTGTTCAATAAATATCAACCATTCCAGATGGTAGGAAATATTGAAGATACAATCTAACAGAAATTATGAACCAGAAGCAGCACCACCTCCTCCAGGGGCCATCTCAAAACAAGTTAGGACATTTTTGTCTGCCAGTGACTGAGGCCGGCTGATGGTATTGAACGGGGAAGGGTTAGAAATTTCACAATTCCTGCAGTGCTCACGAGAGTCCCATACAATGAAGGATTATTCTGACAAAAATGCGAACGCTGCCATCTTTAAGGGCCACTAGACCTTCATACACATGTGTGTGGTGACCAGATGAAAACTTCTAACTTGTCCCCTGACCCACAGTCAGACCACACAATAGCCCGACCCACGGTCAGACAACAGAACAGCATGCTTTAAGTCAGAATTAGCCCAGAAAAGTCATAATTCAGCTACAGGCCAGGCCCAGGGCTTGTGTTCTGGGCTTCGTCTCGAAAGACAACAAACTCCTTCTCGGTAGCAATAAAGAAGACAAGAGACAATAAAGAAGAACATAGATTTGTCAAGGTAAGAAGATAGGACATACGTTGCTTAACAGTTTGATAGCTTAACGTATTACCTGTAAATAGGGAGACTCTTGGCCTGTGGGCCTGCGTAAGTTAGGGGTGAACCTGCTCACACCCCCGTTGGCCAGTCTGGATGTACCTTAAAGAAAAAGACAGGGCATATGACTCAAACATATAATCACTGCTCTTAACTTGGGTGATCTATCTACAGTTCTAATTCTGTGCCCTCAGAAAGACTGTGGAGAGGATCTTTTTCCCAGACCACAAGTGCCCTCACATTTGCACTGAGGGAACCGTCATTTTTAGAAGGACTGTGGGTTTCACAGGGCCTTTTTGGGAGTCAGCTGTGCCCCTGCCCTGTAGTCTCTGCTTCCCATCACAATTTGAGAAAACTAGAGTCTTCTGTTCACAAGCAAACTACGTGTGCCCTTATTTTTAATGAAGCAGTTGCATGCCCACCACCCAGATGTTAAAGTACACGAATTGAAAGTCTGAGGACTGACTTGCCTTTTAATGGCATTAAGAAAAAATTCTCAAGTGAATAATCCAAAGCTTGATAACATTTATATTAGAGGACGGGAATGGGAAACAATCTTTTCTTTTCTCTTAAGAGCTTGCCTGGTGACCAGAAATGTCCATTTCAATTCAGTTTCAATCTTGGAGTGATTTTCTTCCTTTATGTTTTGTTAGAGCTTCAGTTTCTGTTTGCTTCTTCTGATCACCATGAAGATTAATAAATAAATAAAACTGCATTAAAATTTCTTTTTTTGCTCTGAGCCTTAATGCACAAAGTATTTTTCCTGCTTCAGAAAGCGCCTAAAATAGCCTCTTTGTCAACAATCTAGCCATAGCTTTGATGCAGGTAATTTTCTTTTTCTTTCCACTATTCTTTAAAAACCACGTGTTGTCAGGACAAGTGCCCACTTGATTTCAAACAGACTGCAGTGCAAAGTGACTGTTTCTAAGTAGCAATAAGGCTGCAAAGAGGTGCTGTGCCTGTGGTCTACAGCTCATAGCCAGAGCAATGGGTCAGTGGCCAGGAGACGGTCGGACCCCAGGTAGCTGTGGGACCCTCTGTACAGAAGGGAGCCAGACTTGTCAAGGTCACTTCTAAGCCCAAAGATCTATAATTCCACAGGTTAATGTCTCCATTCTGGAGGGAATCTGTGGAAATTTCCAGAGAGGCTCAGTCCAGTGCTTATATCAGGGAAGTGGCTATTTTTCCCCCCACCCCGTTGCTGTCCAAGAGAGAAGTAAAGTTCAGAATGAGATGCATAAAAACCAGGTCATGCGCTGGCCAGTATGGCTCAGGAGCATTGTACCATAACTGAAAGGCTGCAGGTTTGATTCCCCATCAGGCCACATACTTGGGTTGTGGGTTGGCTTCCCCGTCCAGGCGCATGTTTGAGGCAACCAGTCAATGCTTCTTCCTCAAATGGGTATTTTTCTTTCTCCATCCTCTCTCTCTCTCTGAAAAACAAACAAAAAACACACAAAAAAGAGGGTCATTTTACCACATAGGCTCTCAGGAGTAGAGATTTCTTAATAGCATCAAATGCTCCCATAGTGTCCCACACATGCTAGTAACTGTTCCAAGAGTCTTACACACATTAACAGGGGTACTGGTGGGTCACAATGAGGAGACAATGACAGCAGCCACTTAGGGAAGACAGGATAAGTCCTGGGGCAGGTGTAGTGCCGCACGGGAAGCAGTCTGACACATCCGAGCTGGATGAAACCTTTGCATCTGAGCTACCCTCCCGTTTTCCCAGTGAAATAAGAGAAATGACTTGTCTGAGGTCTCAAACGGGTCGTGAAGGAAAATGTCACAGACCACCCCTCACTGCTCGGCTTCCAAACGGGTGTGGTGTGCAATAGCAATGAACCGAGACAGAGTTGAAGGCAGCTCTGAAAGGTAGCTTTGAGGGACAGGCAGGAACCTGTGATTGTTCCCTTAGAAGGAGAAGGTAGTAGGAGGAAGGAACATAAGAAAACTTTAATCTGTGTGCTTAACCCAGGTGGGAGATTGGCGGCCCTGTACAAACTGGAGCACCCGGCCTTCGAGTCTGACCACCTGCATTCAAGTCAGGGGTCTGCCGCTGACCATCTGTGTGGCTTTAGGCAAGTCATTGAACTTCCCCAATCTTTATTTTATAAATAACACATTAGAAATTCTAATAACCTACCTCAATAGAGCACTTATGAAATGCTAAGAAAATGTGTGTTCAAAGGAGCCTTGTCGTTCTCTGAAATTTTGGAGAAACATCAATAGTGTTCTTTATTATAACCTGTGCAAATAATGTCAGTAAAATGTGCACTTCCAAAAGGGAATAGTGTGATAACTTCAGAATAATGAATGATAAGATGATCAAATGTCTTTGCTAAGTATTCCAAAGCTCCCATATAAGTCAAGATGTCTTATATGGGCAACACGTAGAGTGAATAAGTTGGGGTCAGTTGTGTCCAGAGTTTTCACGTGAGTGACAAGCAAAGGAGAGAATAAATTAACTGAAAGCTTTCAATACCTCCCTCCCAAGCAAATGCTCAGGGTGTTGATAAGACACAGGGGAAGTTAGCACAGCTCTGAAATGGCACTTATTCGCAGTTCTATCCCTTTCCGGCTCTGCAGGTGCTCCTGTGATTATGTCTTTTTACCGACACCCTCTCAGGAACAGCTCTGGGAGAGGCTCTATGTAGGAAGCATATAGCATGAGCCTTAAGTCTTAATACAGCTGAAACGCAGTTGGATGCTGGAGAAAAACTTTGTTGACTTGCCAAGAATCCCTGGGACAGCGCGCTCCTGGAGGTACTGTGCAAGTAATAAACGCTCAGAGTCGTGAGATTAGCCTGTGCTTGTGTCTCTCCTGAGGAACAGAGATAAACTGTGATTTAAATTCCTCAGGAATAAAAGCCTTTGGCTGCTCAGTAAGTGCTCCCTCTGGGGAAACCAAAGTCAATGGCCAGTGGCCAATTTGGCCCTGAGGTTGGATTTGGAGCACCTCTGAGATGCATAAATACTGAACAAAATGTGCAGAAGCCATATTCCCTGACCACCGTGGCCTCAGACACACATCACACAAACACCTGTGTCTGCTCCCAGACAAAGGGGACAAGGTGGGGAGCAGAAGCAATCTAGCTGGAATGCTGAGCTATTTTCCTGGTTCTGTAGGGAAAGGGAGAGGAGACCGCAGGTTACTGTAGCTGAAAAACCTTGGGGAAGGCAGGGCCTGGGAGCATGAGTGCTACCAGCAACTTCGTGCATGAGCTACAAATTTGGGTAGGGGGCCAGGAGAGAAGAGGGGACGGCTGAGGCCTGGGGCCTGGTGTCCCCAGGTGTTCCGTGTCCCCAGGTTGGTGACTCACAGCCTCCTAACTTTTGGCAGGCTAGACTGATATACAACTATCTGGTGAAATGTAAAAGCTTCCAGCAGTATAGGCAGCATTTTCTCCCCAGGTGTATTTTCAAAAGATGACCTGATTTGGACACAACATGTTTTCCAACCTGAAGCAATAAGTGCACAGTGTGTTAGTGTATTTCAGTCAGCAAGCATGTTCATTAGCACGTGTGTGTGCATGTGTGTGCATGTGTGCATGCGTAGAGTGCTGGTCCACATGATGCACAGCACACACACCTGTTAAGTTAGTTATCTTGAAGTGGATGGTTATTTGTTTGGGCTGTGACACCCAACAACTGTTTATCAGCTAGTCTATGGAGCCTGGCTGCTAGGTTTGCAAAGGTTAAGGTCCATACATACTATGTTACTACTTAAATAACCAGGTCTTTGACACAGCCCCTCCACAAAGCAAAGCAAAACAAGAGACAAAACTATGGCAGCCTTTCACCTCCACTCCCAAGCCACACTGAATGCTGCACTGGAAAGCCACTTGCCCAGGATGCTGGGCCTTGTTTCTTCTCTTCTGAGAGGGAAGCCAAGTGCGCCCCCTTGTGGCTCAAGGACAATAGCTGCACCCCCAGGTCTTTTGTTCTTCGGCTGTTTACAAAAATTCTTCAAGCGAGACAAATGTCAAGTTCAAGGACTTTGGAGCTGCACTGTGGAGATTTAGTTGCAGCTACTGAAGCACTGAAAAGCCCTTGGGTCTATGGAGCATACAGCTTCCTGTGTTCAGTGTGTCTTCTTTGGTGTTTCTTCCATGCTGGTGATGTGTGAGGGGCTGGTAGCTTCCTGCTCTTGCCACAATCCCAATCCAAATTTTCTAACTTCAAAGACCTTGCTCCATCCTGTCTGCCAGGCTTCCCTCCACTCTAACTTGGAGCTACGGTCAAGGAAATGGTGTGGTGCAGTAACAAAGGTTATCGTCCCAGGTGGTCAGATCCTTGGAAACTCAGGGAAATCCGGTGTTTAATTTTCGGTTCAATTGCCAAAGTTCATTCTCAGCTCTTTGAATTTCCCAGAAACTCATCTCATTGATACTTTCAGGGCCTTAATGTACAACTTTGCTGCACCAAAAATAACCGCACCACCACTCATCTGGAATATTTGTGATATTTGCTTGCTTAAGATATAGCCCTCGGAATTACTACCTAAGTAGGGTAAGATGTTTCCAGTGGTCCCCCACAGCTCGCTGTCTGTCTTGCTACTCTAATAGCTATGAAGTCAATCCCTAAATAAGAGCTTTGTAAGGCAGGACTGAAATTTCTGGATGAATTATTATTCCTGGCACCTAGCACGGGGCCCAATACATGTTAAGGACTGAATTGGGTCCCTCTCCATGTCCGTACGTTGAAGCCCTAACCCCCAAAGTCAGTGCACTTGGAGATAGGCCCTTTAAGGAGGTAATTAAGGTTAAGTGAGATCATAAGGGTGGGACTATAGTCCAACAGAACTGGTTTCTTACAAGAGGAAGAGACACCAGAGACCTCTCTCTGCTTATAGGCACAGGGAAGTGGCCACGTGAGGACGCAGAGTAAAGGTGGCCTTCCAAGAGCCAGGAATAGAGGCCTCCCTAGAAACCAACCCTGAATGCACCTTCCTCTTGGACTCGCGACCTCCAGAACTGTGAGAAAATGAATTTCTGTTCTTTAAGCCATGCAGTCAGTGCTATGTTGTTATGGCAGCCTGAGTAAACTAGCACAGAAAGGAAAGTTCTTTAATGAAATTTCTGCAACCAGACCCTAACATGGTTGTCAATTCTGAAGGAGGAGGGAAGACAGAAACCAGCATGCACTGAGAGCTGATGACCAAGGCAGCTCTGTGCCGACTGCTTCTCAAAGACATGCAGGGACTGTCTCCTTATCTAACACGCACTCCTAGGGAAACTTGTGCTCACCCATCCAAGCACCCATGGTGACACAACTCCCCCTGGATGGTTTTCCACTGGCGCTTGCCCCAGCTGCTGGCTGCCCGTGATTTCACGGGCATGTGAGCTTAAAATCAACTGTCACTGGGTGAGATGAAACTCGGCAAGCACAAGCTCCCCTCCCCACCCCCTCCCCACCAGGGGCCGCTTCTTCTGAAGGTCCCCATGAGCGTCTGCAAGCACTCAGGAGTGACTGCTGTGTCTCTCACACTGTGTTGGATTTTTATGGCCTTTGTTTCATTTTTATCAACAAAATTTAGTGAGAAAACCCAGCTTCCTGGGAGGAATGAGCCAAAACCAATGTCAGGTTTTCAGCATGAACCGTGTCTTTCCCTTTAATAACAGACATCAGACCACCTGCAAAAACATCTCCACGATTACCAAGGATTTTTTAAAAAATAAATATTCACTACAGATTTTGTAAGGAAAGGCAGGCTGTTGCTTCTGGACTTCAAGTGGGCCAATGAGAATCTTTTCATCTTTGATCATGGAAGCAAGGCACGAAGCAAGGCTCTTACATGGGTGAGAGCAGGGAGCAGGGAGGCCTCACGTCCCACACAGGGCTCTTACGGAACTGCCGCCAGCCTTGAATCCGGAGCTGCTGGCCTTGAATCCTGAGAGGGCTTCACCAGTTGCTGCTTGTGAGGCACAGAGCAAGTTACTTAACCTCTTCAGGTCTCGGTTTTCTCATCACAAAATTGGTGAGGGTAATATCATAGTGAGGATTAGAAGAGGTAATAGATGCAAAGCACTTGCAGTAGTAAATACCAAAGAATAAGTGTTCAATAAATCACTTTCCCTCCTCTTATTCCCTTTCTGATGGAAAGATAGCTACTATTGGGTTGGCCAAAAAGTCCATTTGGTTTTTTCTGATAAGATGGCTCTAGTAACCCTTAGTTGTCTTTAGCTGCATTTGAAACAATTTTGTTAGATTGTATTTTGACAGCTGTCACATCAGCGTGCATTTTAAAACAATTATCAAAATTGGTGAATTTTTGTGTGGCCATTTTCATATTGGTGATGGGGGAAAATATGCAACATTTTCAGCATATTATGCTTTATTATTTCGAGAAAGGTAAAAACGCAACTGAAACACACACACAGAGATTTGTGCAGTGTGTGGAGAAGGTGCTGCTGCGGACCGAACGTGTCACAAGTGGTTTGCGAAGTCTTGTGCTGGAGATTGCTCACTGGATGACGCTCCACAGTCGGGTAGACCAGTTGGAGTTGACAGTGATCAAATCGAGACATTAACTGAGAATGATCAGTGTTATATCAGGCAGGAGATAGCCGGCCCACTCAAAATATCCAAATCAATAAAGTTATTGGTGAAAATGAAAAATGTGTCTTTTATTTTACAGAGAAAAGTAAATGGACTTTTTGGCCACCCCAATAGTAGCTATCTTTCCATCAGAAAGGGAATAAGAGGAGGGAAAGTGATTATTAAAAAAAGTGTAACCTTCTCTATGTAAAAAAAAAATCCTTACAAGATTTTTTTGTACCACCTTTTAATGTTGGTTTATTGTAAAAAATATGGAAAGAACATGTGCCAAGGTAATATTTTAAGATGCTAATCCACATTTTTCCCATGTTTTCTTAAAAGAGCTCCTCCTGTTCTGTTGGAGGCTCTCCCTGAGCCAGGTAAGGGTGAAAGTGGAGAAAAGGAGAAGAAACCCTCTGGTGGGTAAAGTCAAAGTTTTGACTTGTAAATCCCAGATCAAGACAGGAAGGCCATGAATAAACATTAGGGTTGAGAGAATGCAAGGTGTTATAAGAGGCAGTTTGCCTGTCCCAGAGGAGCAGAAAATAAAAATAAAAAACACTGGAGGGCAGAAACTCAGAGAACAGCACAGAGAAGGGGCTCTGTGCTCTGCCCACTCCTGCCCCAGCCCTGCCCCCACCAGTCCCAGGGAGCAGGAGATGAGGAGCTCACCGGAGGTTGGGGCATCTCGGGGGAGCTCAGGAGGGCAGCAAGTGTTCTGCCTCCACCGCAAATGCAGTGGGGGATGGCTGCAGGAATGCCCAGGCGGCTAGGGCTGAGGTGGCCTCATGGAATTCAGTTTCCCATGGAGCAACTGGATATTTCCCAGAGGAGCTTAGAAATCCTCAGAGAGAACCTGGCCTGGAGAAGCCGTGAACCAGGTAGAAGTCTTCCACACTGGTCGGCTCTGCTCAATCAACTTCCTTGGAGGTCACACGGGAATCTGGGCACTGTAGCAAGGATGAAGACTATGGAGACCCTAGGCCTTCCTCGGCCCCCTGTTAATCCAGGGCCACCATGAAAGTGTCCTGGAATTTACATCAAACTTTGGATAAAGAAGTGGGGTCCTAAATAAGCTCAGCCCAGGACTGCCATACATAGGGCTGCCGGTTGTTCTTTGCACCCAGCCAGGAAAACAGGCAGAGAATAAAATCTAGTTTGCGGTTTACCATCACGCCACATGTGCTGGTGCGGGGCTGCATGGGCCTGCCTGGAGGGGCACCTTTCCCAATTTGCACAACGATGTCCCCAACTTCTACATGAACAGCTACTAGAGGAAAATGATGAACAGGAGAAAGCGGGCCCAGTGCCGCACAACTGTCCAAGGCTCAAATTTCCCCTGCAGTGTGGCCAGTATTTCTATGTGTCCTCAGGTAAGCCGAGCAATGTTTTCTTTGCCTCAGCTGTCTCTTTCAGAAAATGGGCTTTTTCTTTTCTGACATCCTTAGTATAAAAGGAGTTCCTAAAGTGATTTGCAACTCAATACTTCCTTCTGTGGAGCCACAGTGTTATGAAATATCCGTTACAGCCCAGGGACAATGAGAGGCTGTGCCAATTGCAGTCCCTGGGGTCGCCCTACCCCAAGGCCTACCAGGTACAGAACCGCTGGTGCCCTAATAACGGAACAAACACTGGGAGTTGGCCCACCCTTGGTTGTTTGAATTTCAGTGCCAGGGGTAGGAGGTCTGAAAACCATGAAAAGAAACAGCTGAATTCCGAGACACTCCTTCAGATACAGTTTCCTTTCGAACATTTGTACCATTCTTCATCAATGTTTATAAAGTGATGACTAGATACAGCTGCATTCCTCTCAGGCCATGTCCAGAACACACCCGTACTGCCTGATCAAAACACAGTTGTTTGTTTATGAGCAAACTTCTTTGAAAACAAGGAACCAAGTCAACCCCACACAGCAAAAAAGATAAAACATGAAAAATAAAATGAAATAAAATCAGTTACACAAACACAGAAAGATGAATGCGGTTTTTAAAGGGCATGATGATGTGATGGAGAAACCGTGGGATTCTGAGTCCTGGCTTTGGCGCCCAGGTTCTTGCGGCAGAGACTCCGAGCAAGGTAATCAACAGCATTGAGCTCCAGTTTCTTCCTCAGGAGGAACTATGGAAGTTACGGCGAGCACAGAGAAAAAGAGAACTATTCCAGTAGTTAGTTGATATAGTTGGCCTTTTAAGCAGGCTGAATGTCAGAAATGCCTGCCAACATGCTGAAGATTGAGGCCCATTAGGTTTTCATCTTGTGTTTTTGGTCTGATCTTTGAGAAACACCAGAAGTATGTCCTTTGGTAGGTGTCACATGGTGCATGGAATTTCCACGTGACCCATCTTTGGGGCCAGGATTCCCACCCCTTGCTTATGTTAGAATAGCTTGAGAAGAACTTTTTAAATGCCAATGTCCAGGCCCCCTGCCCTGACCAATGAAGGCTGTGCTCTGGAATTGTTTCCAAAGCTCTGGAATGAGTCCATCACCCAGCCTGCGCTCAGAGCCACTGAGTTACAATCTTCAGACGCCCATTGAAAATCCGGGGCGGGTAAAACTGGAAGTCACATTTCTCCCAACAAGCCCAGTCTCAAGCAATTTATCATATTAGCTAGTGAGTCCCTCGGCAGTGCAGCCCAGGAAGGGACACAAATGGGCGGTTCTGAACATCTGGGAGATGCTCATAGAAGCACTGCATGCACCTCTGCAAAGAGTCAGGGGGAGGAGGGAAGAGGCAACGTGATAATGAACTTGTTCATCCTCAACGTCATCAGCTCCCTTTTACTGAGCCACTACAAAGCGCCAAGGACCATACGTCAGGCATTTCACATTTGATTCGTACAGTACCGGTGTGGAGGCTGGGACCCACGGAAAGGGTCACAAGTGCAAATGGCTCTTTTGTTCCCAAAGGTGTTCATTGCAAAGTGGTTTGTATTAGTAAGACACTAGGAACAACCTAAGAACCCAGCAAATGATGGTGGTTACATAAATGTTGCCTCATTGTACCCTGGAATATAACGCAACCATTACAGAGGCTTTCCTCTCTGAATCATTTTATGATAAGGTATGTTTTCTGCTATCAAATATTTTTTAAGGATTTTACTTATTTACTTTTAGAGATGGAGGGAGAAAGAGAGGGAAATATTGATGTGTGAGAGAAACATCGGTCCTTGGTCTCTCTTGGGCACCCTCACTGGAGCCCAGCCCACAACCCAGGCATATGCCCTGCCTGGGAATCAAACCGGTGACCTTTCACTTTTCAGGACAATGCTCTGCTATAAAATATTAATTAAAACAAAGTAAGATTTAAAATAGTAGCTACAGTCAGATTCCAAGTTCCACGAATGGCAAATAACTATAAAACTTACTGAATCACAAAGTTGTGGTTGTGGTTGGCGGACTCCCTTTGTCCCCAAGTCTCCTTCAGAGAGCAAGCTTCAAATGGCTCAGAACTACATGGCTGGGACGAACACCTTGTCACAGCGAACCCTGCAGTTGAGCATGTCTGTGCCATCCAGCCTTCCTGGCTGGGTCCGTGTGTGTCCCCTCTGCAAGTACAGCCAGGCAGGGAGGCGGATGTGAACTGCCAGGAAATGGAAAACAAACGGCAACTGAGTTGTAATACAAACAAAATATTTGTTTCACAAGTTTTTCAGCACTACTGGAATCAGGTTCTCTGTGGGTGTGAATAAAAGAGGAACTGAGAAAGAAGGGAAGATTTCAGAGAAAACAAGAGGAAGGGGGGAGGGGGAGTGGGGGTTTGCTGAAGGAATTTCAAATCTCCCAAACTATTACGGAATCTGGTTTTCCTCCCAAAGCCGGGTTTGCTTTGAGGATGTGGCCATTTTCTGACATTCTGCGTCCATTCTGGAAACAACCTGAGCAAAACTGATGGCACTGTATTTTCCAGGGCCACACTTCTCCTGCTGTGAGCTTCCTTCTCGCTCTCTAATCCCAAATCCCCAGCGCCCGCAACCCTTCAGCTACCCACACCCTCCTTCCTCCCCAGCTCCGGACAAGACTCCAGTCCCAGATGGGACAGTCCCAGCCTGTTCCAATGAGGCTGCTCTTTAATTTTTACTTTTCAAAAAGGATGGGGTTAGTGGAGAGGAAGGCCTGCCTTCTCTTGGTGCTTGTATCACCCACTGATTGAGGACATATAGAATGACCAAAGCTACTATAAGTTCAAAATTGATTTATAATGAAATTGCATTTTTAAGAATCATAACAGCATCCATCCTTTTTTTGGAAAAAAAGTGGAATGTGTGAGGCATTTGGTTTATGCAGTCGGCAGACAATGGACACTTAAAAGTTTTCAAAGACAGGTAAGGACTCTATTACCTGCTTAGTGTCCGTGCCTCCGACTGTCCTCTCCTCTCAAGGCCTGAAGAGGAGCTGGATACTTGTGCCCCCATCCTGCCCCACTCACGGCACAGAGCCGATTGGGAGCCTTCCCAGGCAACCGTCCTCTTCACCAAAGGGAGAGGAACACTAATGTGTATTGAGCATGTGCTGAGTTCCAAGCACTGTGTGAAACAGTTACTCTCATTATCTCTATTTTACAGACAGGAAAACTGAGGGTGGAGAGATTGAGCTAGTAAACCAAGGAACTGAGGTTTTGTGCCTCCACAGCCTGTTCACCCTGCAACCTGTTGGAATTGTCTAATGTATTACCCTCGGGTACTGTGTGCTGAAGGCAGATTTGAGCACATGAGCAGAACTCTTTTGCAAATCACATCACAGTTGTGGGCATCTGTCTTTGGGTCTGGTCATTTTAGGCATCCTGGACTGCTGATTCAGGGTAGTTTAATGATGCATATATCATAATAATAATATAGATGATAATTATATAATAGAGAATGTAAGTATGCTATATCATAAAAATAGAATAGCTCTTTCAGTTCTACAGTCTGGATTCAATGAGGGCGGCAAAACTAGAATGATAGAAAGTTGAGACTCAAAAGAAAATACAGGAACCTGATCTTGCGCAGGGGTGCTGTGCCTTTGAATGCAAAATTGCTCTCCGAGTATTTCAGGGCCAGGCAGATGATTTTTTACTCTAAAACTAACTGGTTAAATTAAGTGAGTCTTTGAGGGCCTTTGAGAATAACAGTGTTCTTTAAAGATTTCTTGTAATCCAGATGTTTAATTCCTTGTCCAAATCTCTTTGGTCAGGGCGAACCCACTGGGGAATATATCAAAATGCTGCTTTCCTATGAGGTTGTCCTTCCTCCATCACCTCCTGGTTCCTATTAAGCGAGAGCCCTCCCAGTCGGCACAATGGTCCTCTTGTTTCAGGCAGGTCATATGTACATTTAAATTAGTTGGAAGAGTTTATGAAAATTGCACAAAGAATTCAGTTCTCTTCTCCAGTGGAAAGAAGCAGCACTCTCTCCAGCTTTGGAGATTATCTTTTTTTTTTTAATGGCCAAATGGAATAATTATAAGTTGAGGAAATCCAGTGGTCTCCACAGTTTGCTGGAGACCTCACATCATCCTGGGGCTCACCCGTCACCTCCCACCCCAAACTGCCACACCTGGTCTCATTTTCATCTCTTCTGCTTTCCTTGTCACTGCTCTTATCAGCTGCTATCCTTTTCATTATCACTTTGTCCCCAGTGTGGACACACGACCCTTTTCCTCATTCTCCAAGGCAATGCTGTTTCAGGTAATAGACTTTACTAAATGTTTGGAGGTAACAAAGAAGAACCACAGTGCAGACTGAGAACAACTCCAAGTGAGATAAGCAACATTAGTGTTTTTGAACTTCCTTGGGCATTCTGATATTGCTTTCCCCACTTGCTTTCTTGCCATCTGTTAGTAACAAGGATGGAACATGAGGTGTGGAAGAGACAGAATAAAGCCATTATCACTTCTGCAAGACCAATTCTGTGTCCTAAGTAAATTCCAGGACCCACAGAACCCAGACTCACACATTACATTAAAAAAACAAAACAGTTCAGGGGCAAAAAGATGCTTCAATCTCTAACTGCATCTGTTGAAGAATATGAAAGACATTTGGTCGCAGCCCACTGAACCTTTCTCTCTTCCCCTCTCTTGCTCTCTCACCTCCTGTAGTCATGCTGGAGCCACTCCTTATGCCCAGCTCTCCTCCGTGACCCTCCCCAATGCCTAGCCGAAGAGGATTTCTATTCTATTTCCTTTTCTTTTAACACTTCACTGCATACATCAATGTAGCCTCTCAGACTTCCTTTAATTTCTCTGTATGCCTAGGTCCAGAATTCGGTACTTTAGAAAAGGACCTGGGAGTTGACCATGAAGCAAGAAATTCCCTTCATGAGAAGCTGGGAAGGGGAGGAGGAATAGGGGTGGTAGAAGAGAGATCTGAAAAATGTATACACTGATCATTCCTGTCCCTATGACCCTTTTGTATTTCCTTTGCTATCGTTCCATAGACAGGCCCACTTTAGGGAGTTAGGAATGTGATAATGACCTGTTAGAAAGCAACGTCAGGACTGTCTGTCTAGTCGTGCTGCAATATGGGCTCCCCCATTGCTAGATAGTGGACCCTGGACCAGCAGCAACAGCACTGCCTGAGAACTTGTTGCAAATGCAATGCCTCAGGCCCCACTCCAGAACTACAGAATCAGACACTCTGGGGTGGATCCCAGAACTCTGTGCTTCAACAAGTCTGACAGATGATTCTGAAGCCTCTGAAGTTTCAGAAGCAGATTCTGTTTCCCAGCCTGGACTTTTCCAGGCAAAGGAACCCACTGAACTGTGTTCTGGTTTTGGTTCTGCTTCTTTCCAGCTCTATGACCTTCCAAATCACTAACCTTCCCCAAGCCTGGGAGGAGACCACATGGGACTTTCTGCTATCAGGTCCCAGTGCTCCTTCTCACGTCAAAGTCTGGCCCCAAAGGGATTGTCTTTTTTGCCTTCCACCCAAAGGGTCTTGATGTGCCTTCTTCCTCCCTCTCTCATTAGGGAACTGCCATCACCTGCTCTGCCCCTTGGGGTGCCTTTCCCCAAGTTTGGAGACCATTTTAATAATAGTAGTAATAATAATAATTCCCAACCCCCTTGTCATAGTGACATTGAAATGATAGCCCCAGAATCCACATGGTCAACTCGTTCTTGGCCATCAATGGGTCAAATTCGCTTCCCCAATGTAAGGATGCTCCCTGAAAAGCAGCACCCTCGGAACTGGGGTAGAACAGAGCACTTTGACCAAACACAGACATCCTGAAGGTAAATGGCTCACCTATCACTAGAACAGGACCCTGGCAAGGGGTTAAAACAAGGAGTTGAAATGTTTCAACGTTAAAAACATCTCTCTCTACTTATGGCTTTCTAGCCTCTCCTTTTCTCCAGCAAGTTCCTAATTATTATTGTGGGTTAGAGTCCTCAGTAGCCATTTCTCTCGTTTTAAGTCATTTCCAACTTGCTCTAGGAGTCCTATCACTGGGGAGCGCAGTCTTAACACTTTGTCTTTTGGTGACCGACCAGGAGATTTCGGTGAAATGGAGAACTGCTTCTGATTTCTGATTCGCTAGAGAAAGGATTCGCAGGAGAAAGTGGTGACTAACCCTGGTCAAACAGAGACCCATCCTCAGATGCACAATGAGCCGGAAGCCACAAAGGGAGAAGCAGGGTGCCCAGGGGTACACCTGCTACTGACAAGCACGTGGGCTGGAAGAAAGGCAGGAGATAGAAAGTCATCTCTGCGTCCTGGAAATGTGCTCACACGCTCCAGAAGAAATTTTTTGGCCACCTAAACAAATGCTTCTCCAGTGTTAACGTGCCTATCAATCACTTGAGGATCTTATGAAAATGTACGTTTTGATTCAGCAGCTCTGAGGTGGGCCTGAGAGTCTGCATTTCTAACAAGCTGACCCTACTGGTGCACAGACCACATCGCAAGGAGTGGGAGCCTAATCCCTCCCTGTGTGAGGTCCTCGGGTGGGAGAAGGGACTGTAAAAACACAAGGGATTTGTTATCTGAGAGCAACAGTAAGCACTTCTGCTGAGTGTTACCTTTTCTCAGAAAAAAATATTTTAACTAGTATGTATGTGCTGTTGTTTTGTGAGTGTTGCTATGTATTATATTTCCATTTTCTTAGCTAAGTTTTTGCTTAAAGCTGCTATCAGGGAGCACGGTAGAGAGGACCAGTGTCACTCCTCGCCGGGGCAGTGGCTTGTGGGCAAAACACAGAGTTTAGAACCAGACGGGCTTCCCAGCCTCTGCCAAGCTATTTCCCCAAACCCCACCTTAGCCAGCACTTCTCAGACTTGCCTGAGAGGTTGAGTGCTCGGAAATCATGGTGTTCCCTACATGGTACAATAAACGAAACATTTCTATAGTTTACGTAATGATATGATACAATTTCACTGGCAGAAAATATGGCTCTAATAAATAAATGCAACATAAAATAACAACCTGCCCTAAGTTATTTTGGAAATGAGCTGTTTTATTATTGGTAAAATGAAGGTAATAGCCCTACCTCACAGCGGGAGAACGCTGGTCCTTCCGTTGGAATCAAAGACATGCCCCAGATCTTTGCTTTCGGTGCAGGCGCAGCAATCACCACGCCTCCCACTGCTACCGGCCACCGTTAAATTAGCATCTACCATGTACCAGATACTATGTTGAGGGCCTTGCAAATATCTCATTAAACTTGACAACAACTCAGCTAGGTAAATATTTTTATTTTCTCTACATTACAGATGAGAGAACTAGAGAGGAGATAGGTTGAACCAGCGGGCCCCTAATAGAGTTCATTGGTAGAGTTCACTCCTCAGTCATCTTGCAAGGAGCCACTGACCAGCCCACGCTCCCAGCTCCTTCCCCTGTGCTAGGAATTTGCTTTCCTCGTCAAGAAATTAACATGTGGCTTTTGACCAAGTAAGTCTCCCTGGCAGGATTAATCCTTTCTGAGTCACAATCCCTTTGATTATCCAATGAAGACCATGGACCCTCTTCCCAGAAAAACGCACATAAGCAAACATACCGTCTTGCATTCAGCTTCAGGGGTTTGTGGGTTCCAATCAAAGAAATTCTATCCTACAGAGCTTAGGAACACAAAGAGGGCTTGTTGCAGCTTCGAGCTGAATAGGACCTGCTATTCCAAGCACTGTTCTAAAATGTTTTCCTTAGCCATTTTCCTGACCATTTTATTTTTCAAATATTTATATTGATAAAAGATTAAACAAACCCTAAATGTCAAAAATATTCCCTGGCACCAGGGTGCCTATAGAGTTTCCAATTTTTTTTTTTTAGATATCAGTCATCAAAGAGACCAGATTTTTTTATTAGTAGGATAATATCGGTTCAGATTAGTGGACATCCACAGAATGCTTGTTTCTCTTTCTCTTGGCATCTGAATGAAACAAGATACTTAAAGCAAAACAGCATTATTGCTCCCTCCTCATTTTTTGATATAAGAAGAGACTTGAATTGTTGACAAAAAATACAGAGGTAAGAAATACAAAGTTTGGTGGTTTTTATAACATATATATATTAGTGGGGAGGGAGGGAAAGAGGGAAGGAGAAAATATAATTAGATATTCATGCTTAGAACAATTAAAAATTAAATCTTTGTGCATCTTTTATTAAAGAAAAATGTTTCTTGATTTTAGAGAGAGAGGACGGGAGTGAGAGATAAACATCACCTGGTGGTCTCCCATATGCACCCTGACTGGGGACCACAACCTAGATATGTACCCTCACCAGGAATCGAACCCCCAACCTTTTGGTGTATGGGAGGACGTTCCAACCAACTGAGCCAAAGCAGCCAGGGCCCTTTGCTTATCTTGTGCTCTCTGAAAGCAGCAGCAGCAGCAGCATCACTGCGAACTTGTTAAAGATGAAAGTTCTCAGACCCCACCTCAGGCCGACTGAGTCACAAGCTATAGAGCCGAGATCCAGCAGTCGGTCCCCAGCAAGCCCTCACAGTGACTGCGATGCGCACTGAACTCTGAGCGGCACTGTTAAGGACAGATCTCAGACAGGAGCAGCCCTCCCTGCTGGTCCTGAATCAAACCACTGGCCCTGATGCACGGGGAGTGTGAAGAAGGGCACAGTGGTGAGGAAGCGGGTGTTCACTGAGCAGCAACTACACGTCCGTCGCCGCGTGTTTATGACCTCATTTCAGCCTTTCGTGAGATCTAAGAAGGGTTACTCCTGCCTCTACTTTAAAGGTTTTTTTTTTTAAAGAGAGAAATTCCAAGAGGTAATGTAGCTGTTTGAACTTACTAAGTAGTAGGCTCCCAGTAGGAAATTGGAGAAGTACAAAGAGTTATAAAGAAGAATATAGGAATTACCCACAATCCCACTCAAAACATTCAGTATTAGCAGTTAATATACCACAGTATGTTTTCCCCCTGTGTATACCTCCTCTGGATTTAAAGGCTACTTTGTGCCCTCTAACAGAATTTAGAGAACATCCTAGAGAACATTCTTTTCTGTGGGTTCTGAAGTCCCAGGAACTAATGCCTCAGCCCCCAGTTTTGTCCTGATCTTGTTCTAAAAGCTGATGTCTGGATCCTTTGGTTCTTCCTCCACTCCTGTGTGTGGTACTACACAGAGGTAAGAGCTTAGTGAATTAAACAAGTGAGCTAAAGCAAATTCTGAAAGCTGCCCTAAAATGAAATGGGAGCTAGAGCCGACTCTAAGACTGGGCAGAAATGGACTTTGAGCCAGATGTAGGGCAAGGTACTTATGCTCAGTTTCCTAGAAGATGGATGGAGGCTTCTTCTGAGACGTGTGCATCTTGTGCTGGGGGCTGAGGAGACTGCTGTTTCTGGCGCTCACTGTAAGCATCTGTCCTGGGCAGGCCAACACGGTCTCTGCACTGGGAGCCAGGCATTGTGCATCAGAGTCAGGGAATGGAAGCCATCAACATTCTGGACAGTGTTTGTGATGTTTGGATGGTTCTCTCTTTAACCCCCTGTGGAGGCTGGTGTGTGTCTGTTTCATGCCAGACTCAGAGAAAAAAATAAAGATAAAAGACAGGAGGCTTCGGCTTCTAGATGTTGTTTTCGTAAAGCGTTTGTTCTCTTATTGTTAAGACCACTTGTCCGGGTGAACCATTTTAGGTTGCACTTTATTACAGTGTCTCCAAAACAAAATAAAACAACAACAAAAATGGTATTAGAATATACAGCTATTGGACCCCAAACATAATGAGCTTCCTCTTTTGAAAAAAAATAAAGAAAAAAGAACAGAATGCTTAGCCTTTCCCCCCAAACTTGCCAGATTCTATGAAACCTGGAAGCCATTGCTGTCCCCTGACCCCCCACCCCCACCCAACCCTTAGTTTTCACCTAACACAAAACCAAAATGAAGAAAACCTGCCAGGCTCTTACATGCCAGGGAAGTGTCATATTTAGCCTGTGGATAATTGAAATGTACAATTAACGATTTTGTCAGAAGAATGCACTTGAGTCTCAGGGGCTCTTTATTATGTATGCTAATAGGGCAATTTAAGATAAAGGCAGGAAATGGATTCAAAAAGGAAAAGCACCATTAGTAAGTTAGGGAGTGATACAAGACACTCACTTAGGAGAGGGAAGTTTTAACATAGTTTACCTACCTGACTTTTGAATAGACAATGCATTCTGTAGTTCAAAATTCAGACAAAAGGATAGAGAGTGAAAAGCATCCTTCCCTTCACATCCCTGCTCTCCATGCCCGTCTTCCTCTCCAGGAGTAATTAGGGCCGCCGGGCTTTTGTGTTCTGTCAGATGTCTATTAGACATAAACGAGCAATACACCATATCCTTACACCTTATTTTCTAATGCAAATAGGAACACACTGTTCAACACACACTGCTCTATATCTTCTTTTACAGTTAACAATGTCTTTTGAATATGTTTTCATTTCAGTATTATAAAGAACATGATCCCTACCTTAAAATTATGCTCCATAATAAAGGTTTCTACCAATTGTCCTTGTTTGTGTCTATTTTGGCCCTTTATTTTATGTTTTTATTTGTCTCTGCTTTCATTGTAAGTCATCTTTTCTAGTCCTCTTACATTTTATCTGGCTGAAAGAAAGGTCAGTCCTTTGTGCTGCAGTGACCCTAGGCTTCTAACAACTCTGGTGAACGCAGGTTTGAAAAAATTCCTGAGGCTGGTAGCTTGTACCTCTCTGGAGAGACAGATATGCAACTGGATGTAAGGAGCAAGGAGTAGGGACAATGTGAAATGCAACCGAGATTACTAATCGTTGGGGAAACGCAAATTAAAACCACAATAAGACATCACTTTGTACCTGTCAGAATGACTATTATCAAAAAGTCAACGAATAGCCTTGGCTGGTGTGGCTCAGTGGTTGGAATGTCGTCACATAACCAAAGGTTTGTGGGTTCGATTCCCAGTCAGGGCACAAAACTAGGTTGTGTGTTCACCTCTGGTCTGGGCATGGCACATTTGACCCTGTCCCGAAGTGTACAATTCCTGCCCTGGCGCAGATCCCGGGTCTGCTGAGTCCAAAGGCAGCTAGCTGATCGATGCTTCTAGTGCATCGATGTTTCTCTCTCTCTCTTCCTCCCTCCTTTCTTCTCTTTCTTTCTAAAAAAGCAAATAAAAATGTCCTCAGGTGAGGATTTAAAAAAAGAAAAAAGTCAACAATACTAAGCATGGGTGAGGATGTGGTGAAAAGGGAACCCTGAGGAACTACGGGCAGAGGTATAAATTAGTTCAGACACTATGGAAGGCAGTATGGATATTCCTAAAAAAACTGAAAATCGAGAACTACCATATGACTCAGTTAATAGCACTCCTCTATATTTATCAAAAAAGAAAAAAAACACTAATTTGAAAAGATATGTGCATCCCTATATTCATTATAGCATTATTTACAATAGCCAAGATATGGAAGCAACTTGTGTATCCATCAATAGATGAATGGATAAAGAAGATGTGGTGCATATATCCAGTGGAACATTACTCAGAAATAAAAAGAATGGAATCTTGCCATTTGCGTCAACATGGATGAACCTGGAGGGTATTGTGCTGAGTGAAATAAGTCAGACAGAGGAAAACAAACGCCATGTGATTTCACTTGTATGTGGAATCTAAAAAAAAAAAAAAACAAAAGAAACAAACTGAAAACAGACTCATAGAAACAGATCAGAGTGATGGTTGCCAGAGAGGAGGGGGCTGGGAAAACTGGCAAACAAAGGACAAAGACAGCACAGTGAATAATATTGTGAAAAGGTTGCACAGAAGCAGATGTTACTAGACCTAATGTGGCAATCACATCGTGAGGTCTGTGAACGTCAAATCACTGTATTGTGCACTGAAACTGATATTGATGCCAACTATGCTTAACAAAGTAAAGCAAAGGCAGTTTGAAAGAACCAAACATTTGAGATAGTATGTCCCAAATATGTCAATCACTGATAATGACTTAGATGACCCAATTAGAAGAGCGGATTCTGTATGTGAGGAGTCTGGTTAATATGAAGAAATGGCTGATATTTGAAAGCAGTAGAAAAGGTTTTGTGCTGGATGGACAGGCTGAATTGTACACAGTAAGCTATGGAAATCAATATAGCCTCTCACTATAAAAGTGATTGTAAATTGATCATTCTGGTGACCAATTCAGAAAAAAATATGTATCAGAAGAACCAAAAATGCACATACCCTATGGAATTGTTCAGAAACTTATTATTTTAAGGACACATGAATGAACAAACTTACTACATTATTTAAAACAAGAAAAAATAGAAACCATCTAAATATCAAACATAAGGGGTTAATGTCATAAATTTTGTACATCCATAAGCTGAAATACTATCAGCTATAAAACAGGTATGAGAAAATGTTCTCCATGAATTTCTAAATTATAAAAAATATTACTGCAAAAAGGCTCCCTATGTGTATTTATTTTAATGTAATAATAGCAAATGTTTATTGTGACTCACCATGTACCAGATGCTTTTTGCAGCATTTTAAACATCTTAACTCATTTAAACCTTATGCCAACACCATAAATTAAGAACTATGATTATTTCCAATTTGCCCATGACAAACTGAGGCTCAGAACAGATAAGCAACTGGGGTGAGATTGTCATTGGCAAGTGGACAGTTGGGACTTGGATCCGGCTATTCTGGCTATACCCACACACTCAACCACGTGCGATAATGCCTATTTATATATCAGGAAACCTAGGAGATAAGACAAAACGAGGCTGTTTTAGTGGCGACCACAGCAGGGGAAAGGCATCTCTGCACAGAGAAAAGTCATCCTGGGGAAGCAGCTCTGAGGGGCACTGAGGAAGGGGAGTCCAGGGAGGGTCAGCCTGTGTTGCAAGAGTTTAGACACGGCTGATGTGGAAAACTGAAATCAAAGGTAAACAGATGGATCCAAGGAGACTCGAAAGGGACCAAAATGCATCAACTCAGTATCTTCAAGATAATTTACAAAATGTGCTACGAGAGCACAGGGGTTAAAAAGGCAAACACCAAGGGGGAGGGTGGGAGAAAGGGAGGGAGGTGGGATTGGCTGGGGTGGGGGGGGAGTGGTGGGGGGAAAATGCAGACAACTGTAATTGAACAACAATAAAGTAATAAAAACCTTAAAAATAAATAAATAATAAATAAAAATTTAAATGAAAAGAAAAAGACAAACTCTACAAGTAGATATAAATCTGATTTTGCAAACTGATCACCCACTTATTTATTTATTCACATAATAACTTATTTAGTCTATAATGACTACCTAGGATGCCCTTTAAAAGTGAGCTCTCATGGTGCACTTAAATTAAAATATTCAAAATAAATGTGAAATGAAGCCCTTTGTTATTAGACAAAACAAAGTCCAAAAAATCCCAATATTTAGCTTACATATTGAAAAACTATGTGGGGGGAGATTGGTCATATTTTGTAACTTTTCCTTGGCAACGTTTTCAAGACCACTTATGTTTTTAGTGTTTTATTCTACATTGTTTTTACCAACAAAAAATCATTTCCTCTACATCATTTACCATAGTTCTCACCAAATGTCTGTGTTTCGAAATGTTCAAACCCACTGACAAATGATGGTAATCTGCCACCGCAGAGGCTATTTTTAAAAATGGCCTGCAGCTTTCCAAGACTCAATATTGTCCCAACATATTTAGTAATGTCCACAGTGTTGGGATAAGTATATTGTCCCAAGAAGACTCCTGAGAAATCTTGACCTTCTGTTTGAAAACAAAATTAGTCATATGTATAATGCATGTAACTTTGAGTTTAAAAATCTGTTGTATAAATTGAGTTATGCTTGTTTACACGTATCTACAATTTATTTCAAGGCACGTGAGCACTGCACTCCTTAAAGTACAATAAACAGTATTTTCCTCTCCAGTGCATAATGGCCTGGGGCGTTGAGCAAACTAAAATAAACTACACTAATTTTTCAGTTGTATGTTAAAGCCTTAAATCCGCCACATAAATATTCCAAAACCAACTCAGAGCAGTAAGCTGATGGCTGGATGGAAAGCTCAGGGGACTGTGCTAAGGCTTTGTGGGAGACGGGTCTCTTGACCTTCTGTCCTGAAAGACTCCTTTTCATCTGGTTTCAATTCTCTTGTTTGTGCACCTTGCCATATTTATTATTGAATTCCTGATTTCTTCTTCTTGTTTCATGTTGCAGGTTCCAATGATTTATGAGAAATTGCTGATCTAGATGTTATCTTTGGCACCCGGAGAGTGCACAGAGCCCCTTAAGAATGCCGAGGGATAAATGTGTTTTGAGCAGCACAACGCCCAGGCTGCACAGATGTCCATCAATGCACGAAAAATGCCAGCTGAGGATGCTTTCAGAAGATGCAGTTTTCCTCTTAAATACAGCAGTATCTGGGGTGTTTCCAAAATCACAGATGTTTTTCCCCCTTTTTGGTGATGATTGTTGTTAGAAATGCTAAAACACTTGGTCCTAAAATGGTGATTTGAGGAGAAATCTGGTCAAAGACAGATTTTGTTTTTTTTTAGTTTAGCACGAGATAAAGTAGCATGTTTTCAATATCAGGGATCTGTTGTTTGATTTGAATAAGTAATGAAATAGGCCAATGGCATTTCACTTCAATCTGAACACCTCCATAAAGATGCTCCAGTTTACAAGTGTGTAGGAACGATGTGTTTTTTTAATGGTGACCAGCTTTTTCTCACCCAAGTGAAAACCGATTAACAAGCCTAATGTGCTCAGAGGGAATCATCTAATTAGATAAATTTGTAGTCTAATCAAAGTGTTTGGGGAATTTTCTCTACACGTCTTCCTGTCCACTGGAGGGGGCTAAACACAGCCCTAGAAAACATCGCTGTCACTGAACCTTATCTTCCTAGGAAAGGGCTCCGCATTATCAAAATGCTCCATCAAACATGCCAAAGTCAACATGTATACCGACTCCTCGAAGGCTTCGCACTTCGTCAGTTTACCCACAGAATTCAATCACTCTTAGGCGTCTACAGTGTGAGGTGGCTCGATGTATCAAGTCTGAATCATTAAAAGTAGATTCCTTATTCATTTCCATTCTATTTCTCAAAGTACAATCAGAAAAGCAATGCACAGAATAAGAAAGCACGTAAAGACGCTAAGGAACACTCTCATAAACTGTGCACTTGCATTGAAAGGTGTACAATAGTAAATGGAGAAAAGAAGCCCCCCTTTTCATGGAAATAAGGGAGAGAAGGGATAGTTTTCCCCACCTCTTCACACATCAGCAGTGATAGAATACCTAGTTTGAGAGGTAAACAAATTAAGCAAGAAAGTAATTAGCTAAAGATGATTTTAATAAATCAAATGTTCTTTCCTGAAGTTCCAAACTCTTTAATTCTAGGGTACTTATGGAATAATTGACCAAATCGAAAGACTTCTATAAGTTTGAAGAATTTGTAGAGGATTTATAGGGTACATCAATCTTGGCGAAGGGCAAATCTTTGATGTCCAGGTTGTTCATGATAGAGCTCATCACCTTAACTTCCAAACCTCAAAGCTAAACACTGTAGGCAACACAACGTCTATTTCTGGGTGGTGGGATTAAGTATGACTCATTTTCTTCTTTATACTTTTCTATTTCTCATTGTTTTTCTGGTCATTATTTTTATACTATTTATTACTTTCATAATTTGGAGAAAGGCTATTGAAAAAATCCTGGGTTGCTGAGCACACACAGGTTGTGCAGTTCACAGGTCCACAGCTCAGTGACATAGAAGTGAGTTTCGCCGAGGCAGGTGTTCACAGGACAGCTGCTTCCCTACTCTACATCCTGAGGTCTGGAAATGTAGCCATAAATGCAACCTCATATTCATCTAGGTTAGGTTCCCAAGTATCTTTTCTAAGAATTTTATTAGAAGTTTAATTAAGAAGAACCAATCTCACACTAAGAAATGATTTGTGATAAAGTTGATATACATTTAAACAAAGCCCCAAAGCAAAACAAAAACAATAGCATGTAAATAATTTACAAATAAAACTGTACTATCCACAAACAGTTCTCTTGAAGACATAGAGGAAACTATGACTCTGGTTGCATCCAGATTCTTGTGTTGTCATCCTCATTCATTACCATCACTGCTACCTCTGCGCCCCTCACTGAACCCTAGCTCATGCTGGTCTGACTCCTCAAACACTTCAGCTCTTTATACTGTGCTTGAATTCTTAGTCTTTCTGTCTCCAATTGTTCACATTTCAGACTTTAAGATAAACAGTGTCTTCTTTAACTGTAGTGCTGATTGCCAGCTACTTCAGTCTCTAATTGCTGGATCACAAACCTCTGCACATAAAACTCGGTTCAAATGCCATGCATGCCCACCGCTGTTCTCTTTCACAAACCACCCTCTCTCTCAAACAATGGGAGCAGAGGAGTTTTGAGACCCTTGGGCCCGCCAGGCAGCGCACTGTCTTCCTCTGTAATGAAGTCACAGACTGCCACTCATCCTTACAAGCCAACTCTGTCTTTGGCTAACACCAGCAGTTAGGCCCCTGCCCTGTTTTACAGAAGAAACACAGGCATTCCCAGCATTTTGAGACTTTTCTAAAATTGACTTTCCTACAGATTTTACAGGGAAAAGAGAAAAGAAGTCTTGCATTACATGTCTTCATCAAACTGCCACGAACATCCAACTCAGCCGACTCTTCCCCTACTCTCCAGCTTTGTCCCACAGGCTCCCTGTCCCTCCTCCAACCTCTCATCCATAACCTGCTACTTACATACCCAGGTATCAGCACTCTGAAAACCTTCTTTACAAGCTGAAGGGGGATTGTGAATAACAATTCTATTTCATCCTGTTATACCCACATTGTGTGCTCACGACAGGCCTTCGAGATTTCATTATCTTCAGATTACACCAAGGGAAGTCCTGGTTCTCTCTCTCCTGAGTTTCATTCTATGTCACTACTATGCCATGCTTGTTTCTTTGTCTGACCATGAGACGTCCATACAACCCTCACATAAATGAGTGTGACATATCCAAACATCAAAATCCAGGAGATACAAGGGGTGGCTTTTATCATGCAAGACGGGAAATAGCCACAGAATTAAGTTTTAGTTTGTTTGTCTCTTTGTTTTAACAAGGAAGGAGAACCTCTCAAGGTCAAGTCCAACTTTGAAGTTGTCTTCCCTTCAAAAAAATTGCTGGGACAGCCTATATATCCTACCTGTCAGTCACACAAAAAGAAAAAAAAATCATTTTAAGGCATGAGATATGTGTGCAGAATAACATTAAGCTTTACATTCTTAACCTCCAGCAGTCATACAGATTCATGTTGTAGTAAATAAACTATGTGGCAGGGCCCTGGAAATATAATTGGTGAAGACTGCACATTTTAATGTCTAGACTTGAGAACTGTAAGAAGAGAGACCAACAGAAATCTGCACCTTCACTTTCAGTTCTTATCAAGCGAGGGAGCCGTGACTTGCCTGAGACGCAAGCAAGCTAAGAAACAGCAGGATAATGAATGAATGAACCTGGACGAAGGCAAAGAGGAGGAGCAGGCCCAGTTGCGGGGAAACACTAGTAAAAACCTGTCCTGAAGCAAACTCTCAATGTCTCCCCCTGCACCACCCTCCCAGCTGTGCTCTTCCTTGTACAGAACCAAAAAGAGCGTCCATGTTCTTGCCTTAGACGGAGGAAACACAGTTGATAAAGCAAAGCCAGCTTCGACGTGGTAAGGGACATGGTGGCTCTCGCAGTTTGGAGGAGACAGAGGCTGCAAAGGGATGAGACTCTCCGCAGACAGGAGAGAAAGCGCACCAGCACAGGCAGCCGGGCTGTAAGGGCTGCACCCGCCAGCATGGGCGAGAGTTCGCTGCAGAAATGGACTTCAAACATCCCTGGGGCTTAAAACAACAACGTTTACTCCTCGCTCACATTTATGTATCCGTAGCAGGTCGGCTCACTGGATGTTCTGCTTGCCGAGCGATCGGGGACCCAGGCTTAGGGAGATGCCATCGCAACACGTGCTGCCACCATCACCGAGGCACGGAAAGAAGTGGCAAACACACCCCGACTCCTACGGCTTCCACCCAGAGGGACATCTGTTACTTTTCTCGCATTTCATGGACCTCAGCAAGTCATGCAACAAGATTTTAGGTTGACTTTTGAAAGTTGGAAGATAGGGGCAAAACATATATTTATTTGTTTGTTTGTTTATTTATTTAATATATTATATACAGGGTCCAGCACAAATAACGCCCTTTTTTATTAGGAAATCTTTTATTACACAATCATAAGCATGTAACTCGGTAACATAACAATATCACACTCAAGCACACCATATGACATTTTAGATGAAATGTTCGTATTAAAACTATAAATTATTACACCTGTATTATTGCCCTGCCAACCACACTCAAGCAGGCGTTACTTTTCCGCTGGGCCTTGTATATGACAAAGAGAACACTAGCTAATTTTCAAAGCTATTAAGAAACTGGTTCAGTGTAAAAAGAGTTAGCAGGAAAAGACCTTATAGACATATTGTAAACACTGATACTGTTCGGGGGCATAATTCTTACGTGTGCGTACATGTTAAAAATGCCTATAAAAGGGTAATCCTTCTACATATGATGCCCTTACTGCACCAGTGCGTACAAGATTAAGGCCGGTTATTCTATCACAATAACCAAGTTTGGTAAATGGTTACAATGGGACACTTTTGAAGGGCACTGAGACTGTTCAAGCTGGGAAGAGCAACCTGAGAAGGGCCATCAGTGGACATTTAACAAGGTAAAGGCATATTTGCGAAGGTGCAGGTGAGCGGTTTCTTCAGGGCCTTTAACATTGACTCTTAAATCTCTGTTGAAAGCAGACAGATTTAAGACAAATCAGAGAGCATTTTCCTAAGTAGCAAAGTAACAACAGTCTGGAATCTGATGCCAAGGACGCCAGGCGGTCTTCGCCCATGTGGCCTGCTTTGTTTGAAGGACAGAGAGGACGCTGCCTCCCTTTCGTAGGTGGGGTTGGTTTGGTTTGGCTGGGGATGACCGAATGATTTGCCCATTGTTTTTTCAGGGCGAACTCTAGGTGCCCTGTCCTCCACAGTATCTTTCTGACTTTTCTGAAGACAGCAGGAAGTCGAGACACTCTTTTCAAAAGGAAATGAGGGCCCTTACTGGTATGGCTCAGTTGGTTCAGTGCTGTCGATTTTTCTGAGTCACTAGTATGAGTCTCGTGTGTGTGAGAGGCAACTGGTCAATGCTTCTCTCCTTGTCTTTCTCCCTCTTTTCCCCTCTCTCTAAAAATAAATAAATAAAAATCTTTTATAAAAAGAGGAAATTAGGTTTCTTTTTAGGCCTATTACCTATAATGAACTAATTTTGGATCTTAAAAAAATGTCTTACAGTACCTTCAAATTAACATTTGTATACTTATGTTTCTTGCTTACTAAAGAAACTTATCACAGGTTCATACTTTCTTCTCTGAAAGTTCTGGAGACAGCTAACTGTATTTTGGAATTTAGTATGTTTTATTTTAAAAAGATAGTATGGTACAAATATCATATACTATGTAACACTCCCCGGGGAGTCAAGGCAGCACCTGTGACCAGATGCACTAATTGTTCAGCAGTGAAACATACAAATATTCACCCTCACTGGGGTAAAGACTGTAAATAGCCTCACATCAATTTAGGTTACATTTTCCCCATCAAATACGTTGCAAAAAAAAATCTGTGGTTTTCACAATGGGTTGCTAGATAAAATACAGAATGCCCAATTAAACTTGAATTTCAGATAAACAACAAATAATTTTTAGTATATATCCCAAATATTACATGGAACACATTTATACTAGTAAAGTTATTCAGCGTTTATCACGGATTCAAATTTTACTGAGTTACCTGGTTTTTCACTTGCAAAATCTGGCTTTTTGGATTTCAGAATTGCAAACAAGTGATTGAAAACATGTATCTGGAAATATACTAACTGAAATACTATTACTAGATACTCTTCTAGGAGTACAGTTTGGTTTGGGCCTTTTTAAAGAGAGTCACAAAAAAAAACCCCTCAAAGTTGTATTAAATATGCTTTATGTCAACAATGTATGAGGTCTGTGAAAAGGCACCCCTATTAACAGTTCAAGATATTTCAAAAGTTGTAAATAACATAGCTATCCTAAAAACAATTTTAATTTGCAGTTCTTCCCTGTTCCACCTTAAAATTCATCATCTGTAAAACATTTCTTTTATAAAATTCATAATACTCTCCTGTAACAAAGATATAGCTCCATCTAATGGAAAGAGTATCTAATTACAGTCCCTTGTAGAGCTAGGAATATGTCCACGATTGTTAGTAACACTGTAAAGTGTGGGTAGAACCACCCCCCACACACACACACAACCAAACACACAACCACACACACTGGATACTTTTTTCTGTGCCTTTCCTTTATTTGAAGCCAGATAGGACCCAAAGGTACTTAGCCATAATTTTTGTAAGATCTACTCTTTTCCTTAGATTTGGACTCTGAAACATAAATATATTTATATATTTCACCAGCATCCTAAGCTCATTCCTATCCTATCCCCTATTCACCTATAAAATGTAACTTTTAAAGTGTTTCATTATCTGCCCTTGAGAATCATGGCCTCCTCAGAGGTGGAAAGGGCATTAGAGATGGTCTAAACCATCAAGACTAAGACATTTAAGCTACATTCCATAAATGGAAAATTCCATTTTTCCATCTAAGACCATGGAAACCATGGTCTTTTCCATCCCTACTGGTTTCCTACCCTGGCTGAGACTTAGAATCATCTGGGCAAGTTAAAAAACACACCTGTCCAGGCCCTCCTAGAGAAATTCTTACTTTAACAGTCTTGAGTGAGGCCCAGGCTTGGGTGCTGTGTAGAAGCTCCCCACAGGGATTCTATCAGGCAGCCAGGGTTAGGCCCAGTGAATTGTCAGCCAGCCCACACAGTTCACATTTGAGGCGATGAGCCGCACTGAAGGGAAGTGATGCTCTAACCTGTAATGTTAGAGACACTGACATATAAGAAATCACAATTCTTCCCTTTGCATCACAGTGTTCTAACCCACCCTTTCTTTTAGGTTAAATTTTTATCTATGGAGATATAGCAGGAAAAAACTCAAACTCAATGACATGAAATGAGACATGAGAATTGTCTTCACTTCTGAGAAGCTCACCTCGGGTTCAAATTGTTTCCCTTCATCCTTCTCCCCATTCCATCGTCAAACCCACTGGTGCTTCCGTAAGTTCTGCACAGGCCGGGCCTGGGTCTGTCATGCACCCCTGTAGCCCTATTCCTGAGGACTGTGCTTGGCTCATGGGAACCCCTCAGTAAGTGTTGGCTAAACAAAGTAAATGAAATCGGGGTGTCTTGAATCCCCTCACTCCTTCCTCTCAGACCAAACCCTCAATTCCACCTGCCTGGAACTGCAGTCTCTTTGCTAATTATTTTTTTCTAATTTCTCAGCATTCATTCTCTCCCAAATACCACATTCTGCATTTCACTTTCGGACTAAATTTCCTAACCATGGCCGTCATCATTTCATTTCCCTGCGCCCAACCATTCGATCCAATTCAGGGTCTTCCTTACTCTCACCCCACCCTCACCATCCAACCCTTCTCCTCATCGGCCCCCATTCGCTTCCATTCAGGCCCGTCCACAGCTCTGTCTCCCTCTGCCCGTTTAGACTCCAGTGCCTTCAAGCGGAGGAACACACAGAGGCCATGGAACCAGACTGGCGGTGGCGGTCCAGACTCCACCTTGGCTCCTTGACCACTCTGGGCCTCAGACATCTCATCTATGAAAGTATAATACATGTGATGTGAAGAGGATGGAGCCCTGGCTTTACCTTTTGCTCAAGTCAATTTGGTTTGGGTTTTCTGTAATTTGCAACCTTGTGAGTCTGACCTCTTGAAAAAGAGAAAAGCAGCCAGGAGCTGGCTTGGCATTTACAGGCAGACCAAGGTATTCTTTTAAACATAAAAAATAAACTCACAAAACCCTAACATTGGTCAAGGTTGCTCTGTGACCATGAGAAAGCAAAACAAAAACAAGGGAATTTGGTGGTGATGCCTGAGCCCAGACTGAACCAGGAACACTGTTCAAACCACAGAAGTGATCCAATATCCCCCTTGGCTGGCTAATCTAAAGGACTGTTGTTGCTTTATCATCACAACTTTAGCCCTAACTTATTCCTCCCACCTCCTAGGTAAGGGTCACAAAGAAACCCAATCACAGAATCACTCCTACGTCCTGGAAGCACCCAACCTCGCGCAAATTCCTGCTGTGTTAAACCCGCCCCAGTTCACCTAACGGCAGCCAGGAGTCCCTTCAACACCCTTCTAGTGTGATGTCCCCACAGCCCCTCGTGCGGCGCTGACTCTCTCACTGCAATGCGTGTGCCAACGAATCCAGATTGGTTGGACTGCAAACGTGTTTCTGGGAGTCTTTGCACTGATTGGCGTCAACCTTGTGTAAAATGTTTATTGAAGTGATTATTAATTCAGGCCCCGGAGCCAAACTGCCTAATGTTGTATTCTGGCTTCTCCACTTTCTGATAAGTTACTTTAAATCTCTGTGCCCCTGTTTCTCTACTCATCAGTGAGATAATAAAAGCCCCAAATAAGTGTCATCACAGGTAAAGCCTCAATAAATATTAGCTATTCTTTATCTGAGCTCTGGCCAGAGACTCTTGCATATCCTAGACCAAGGGCTTTAGGGGCCTTTAAAGCCTCATGAATTTGGAGGGGCGCAGAATATGCCACCCCCAAATATGCCACTTTGGCATATTAATTATGTAGAATTAAAGTTACTTGAGAAACAGCCTGTTCAAGGAGGATACTCTGACCTTCTTTGTTCCCCTAAAAGCAGGAAATACATCTCCACTGTGAAAGGTGCCCTCCCTGTACCAGGAGGGTGGAAGTCGTCATGTCACCAGGGATAGGGAGCTTAGGGCCGAGTAAGCTGTATAAACACACCTGGCCACTTTTTCACTAATGCACGACCCTCAGCCCAACTCCTTTGTCTTGTCGATTCTTCACAAATTTATCGTTTCCTTTTCTAAAACATAATCCTTCACGAATGTATTATTTCCTTTTTTAAAAATATAAAATCTTCCTGCTTTGGTCACTTCTTTGAATCCCATATTTTTATGGGGCCCCTATACATGCAAAATTAAATTTGTTTTTACTTCTGTTAATCTGTCTTATGTCAATGTATTTATTAGACCAGCCAAAGACTCTAGAAAGGAAGAAGGGAAAAGTTTCCCTCCACTATAAACTGTATGACAAATACTGCATGCACTTTCCTGGGGGGGAATCTAGAGTCCTCATTAAAGGACTCCATGACCAACTAAAGGTTATAAAGCTTTCCCTGTTCCTCCACCTGCTTCCCCCACAAGGGCTAGGTCACCTTTGCTCTAATGTCTTCCCAGAATGACCCCAAACTAAGCCTGTACTGGAAGTGCCCTCTCAGCTGCTGGATCTGCTCAGTAAAGGAAATACTGAGCATGAACCAAACACAGGTTTCACTGTCAACAAGAAAAAGTCTACCTGTGTGGTTTATATGCATTTTTGTTTAAACAAATAGCAAGATCTAACAGAGGAGAAACCAGGGGCTGAGGATAGGGTCACAGAGAAAAGGACATCAAAATAAAAAAACCCATTTCTTCAAAATTTTGAGTTTATCTCATTAGCCTTCTGGTTAAATAAGGATAATTCCGTTTTCTTACTGATTTTATTTTTCCAAAAGTTGTTTATTTATCACATTATTTAGAAGGAAAAACCTTTCATTCTGGAAATACTTTAGGATGATATTTCTCAGTGTTAATATTATATATAAACAAGCCATGTCTTCTTTAAGTACTTGAACAAGAACTGTTATAATCGGTCAATTTATTTTGAAAATATCTCCCCCTTGAGGGCATTGCTATTTATGCATCAGTATATTGTCAACTTGAGCACTCTGATACATACTGGTGGGTGGACACAGAGGTAAATTAGTACAAACATCTTGGAGGAAAATTTGGCAACATTTATTAACACTTCAAAACCCAGGAGTACTAAGACCTATAGGCAAAAATAGTCACAGGAGCTCTATGTGAAGTCACAAAAACTAGAAGCCATCTAAATGTCCAGCACTTGGTGACTAGTTAAGTAAAGGGTGATAATGCAAATATTAAGTAACATATAACTATTAAAAGTTAGAAAATCTATAGTTATGAACATGGAATTATCTCCAAGACATGCATGCACACACATGTTTGTACACGTATAAAAACAGCTACGGATGAATGCTAGCAATCGCTGTTGCCTTGAGAGGAGAAGTGGGTCAGAGGGGTCGGGGCAGGAGACACACTCTCCACTGCATAGCCTTATACATATAAGCTGAATTTTTAAACCATCTATGCATATCATCTGTAAATCAAAAGTCCAATAAATTGCTTTGTAAAATTTAGAACTTATATACAAAAGTGCACAAACCGTAAGAGTCAAGGACAACAAATTTTTTCAAAGTTAACACACCCATGTAAGAAAAACTCATATCAAGGAAAAAAGCACTACTAGTATATATTTAAAGGACAGACCCAGGAATTTGATTATTTTACCTGTATGTGCAATAGTTCACCCCCCTTTATCTGCAGGAGATACTTTCCAAGACACCCAGTGGATGCCTGAAACCACACACTGTAGCGAACCCTCAATATACTGTTTTTTTAATACATATATATCTTTAATAAAGTATAACAAACTAATTTAGAAATAAGGCGCAACAAGAGATTAACAAAAAATAAAATAGGACAATTATAATAATATACTATAATAAAAGTTATGCAAATGTGGTCTCAAAATATTGTACTGTACTCACCGTTCTTCTTCATGTGATGATGTGAGATGACAAATGCCTGGGTGATGAGATGAAGCGAGGTGGATGGCGCCAGGATTGTGACATAATGACAGACTCCCGTCGACCTTCTGCAGATTCCGGACAAGCACTTTATGGCTTCTCTCTGGCATATTCAAGTTGTCAGCTGCACCACCCTCGAGCTTTGGGACCACTGTTAAGCACAACAAGACTCACTTGATTATCACACTCCAATACCTCGGCAGCTGATTGATCACCTGGATGACTGCTGAGTGACTGATGGGTGGGAAGCATACATGGTGTAGACAGAAGAGACGAAGGGATGGTTCAGGTCCCAGGCCTGATGGAGCAAGATGGTGAGAGACTGCATCACGCTACTACAACAGTGTGCAATGGAAAACTTATGAATTGGTTGCTTCTGGAATTTCCCAGGTATCCATGGGTAACTGAAATCATGGAGAATGAAACTGTGAATAAGGGGGGACAGCTGTATTTCACTATGTATCTCTTGTAAAAGAAATTTAATCTAAAATGGAACAAGATGATGTAAAATGGAGAATCTCCCACATGCACCCTCAGGAAAACAGAACTTAGGAACTGAGAGGCTGATTTCCCATAAGTGCCTAATTTACAGAAGATAGAAATGTATCTCTTGTCCAGTGAACATCCACCAAGAATCTGTCCCCATCCTCAAGCCAATGAACTTGTCGATTCTGCCTGGATTCCCCCTTTGCCATCCTTGCCCATAAATACAGCCATCTCACCCCAAGTCTTCAGTGGGTGTAGCTTGCTAAAGCATGGGTTTTTCATGCTGTAATTCCTCGGTTATTTCTGAATAAACTCAATTCCTGGTCATTTGAGCTTGCGTCAGTTTACCTCTTTATTTAGGTTGGCACTCTTAACAGATAAAAACATAACCAAAATACTATTATCATACCCAATAAAATTAACAATAATTGCATTTTAATATATTAAATGCTTAGGTTTTTTTTTCCTCCATGCCCCCCCCATTCACAATACAGACCAGGCAAGGAGCCTAGGCTGAGGTGTATATGGGGTGGGTTTACTCTACCTCCTCTTTCTGTACAGGCATTGTAAGAACACAGCCTGTGGTAAGCACCGGGAGGTCTAAATGCTTCAGTTTTTTAATAACCAGTTCATGTTCTGTTTTCTTCATCTTAAAAATGCCCATTTGCATTTGCTTTGTTTTAATCATGATCCAAAAACTCCCACAAATTGTATTAGGTTGATTTTTCTCTTAAATCTGTTCTGCAACAGTCTCATCCCTTTTGGTTAATGCTACATATTTGTTATTGAAGAAACTGGTCATTTATCTTGTAGAATTTCTCATATTCTGAGTACAGTTAATTGACTGAAATCTCCTGGTGCCATTCAACATGTTTTTTTCTGCTGCATTTTTTTTTGGTAAGCCAGTAGATAAACCTAGACTCAATGTGCTTTCTTGACTTGGTAAATAAAAGTGCTCTCTCATGAATTTTGTTTGGGGAATGCTGCCTATTTTGTGAAAACCAGCACATCGAGAGTCACAAGATCTGAAAAGTCCCTAAGCGGAAAAAGTGTTTAATTTTGCTTAACTGGGCGTTTCCCGTGGTTCTTTGTTGTGGTTGTTGTTGTATCCCTGCTCATTCACATGAATGAGAGTCCTGTGTTACACTCTGACACACACTGCAGTAGATACAAATAGTCTTCTCAGAACTCTATATTTATATGGTGCAAGGCACACTGCAGCTGCTCATAAAAGTTTACTGATAGACTGATCCAACAGATATTTATTGCGTATTTTCTATTTACAGAGTACTATACTTGGAAACACTATTCCTGTTCTCAAGAAATAAGATTGAATTAATGAATCAGCATGTATTCGGGAAAAGGGTACACATGATCACTTAAAGCATAAAACAGTAAAAACTCAGCTGTGTATGTGGCAAAGTCATGGAGTGAAGGGGCCTGGTGGGGTTCATCACCTGTGGTAAGCTCCACAGGTGAGTCAGTTTTGGAGATGAGCAACATGAACTGGCAGGTGGGTCAGAGCTGAGAAGACCCCAGAGGTCATCCAGTCTTGTCTCATTTACAGAGGACATGAAGCCCAGGACTTTATTCATTCTGGGTACTCCTTGGTTGATCCTTCCATATTTACAAATGAAAAGCAATGTTGTTACTACGTTTGGGATTCTTTTGTAGATGTCAGGGCTTGTTTACCCAGAAATGCACACAGGATAAATTTGACCTTGAGGCATTATTCACAGTCTAATGAGGGAGGAAAACACGCAAACTGAAAATTCAGTCGATGTGTCAGAATGCCTGGGGTGCAGCTTAAGCAAAAAGAAAAGGTGGTGGAATCAGCTAGTGTGCCAGGGAATTTCAAGTGTGCCCTGCACCCCAGCTTCAGTGGCTGCCTTCGGCTCCTCTGAGACTGGGCTAAGGAAGGGGCAAAACAGTTCCTACTTAAGAGCTGCAATTTGTCACACCTGTCAGAATGGCTGTCAAAAAAAAAATCAACTAATGCAGGAGAGGATGCAGAAAAAAGGAACCCATCATGCACTGTTGGTGGAACTGTAAATTGGCGCAGCCTCTACAAAAAACAGAATGGAGGCTCCTCAAACAAACGAAGGACTATCATAGGATCCAGCAATTCCATTTCTGGGTTATCTATCCAAAGAAAACGAAAATACTAATTTGAAAAGATATATGCACCCCTGTGTTTACTACAGCATTAGTTACAACAGCCAAGACATATAGAAGCAATCTAGGTACATCAACAGATGCATGAATAAAGAAGATGTAATATATTATATATAATGTACATATATTATATATAATGGGATATCACTTGGCCATAACAAATAATGAGATTTTGCCCTCTGTGACAACGTGGATGGACCTAGAGGAGTATTATGTTGGGTGAAATAAGTCAGCCAGAGAAAGACAAATGCAGTATGATTTCACTTACATGTGGAATCTAAAACAAGCAAATGAAGCAGAAACAGACTCATAGACACTGAGAACAAACTTGCCAGAGGGGAAGCAACAGAAGGATGGGAGAAAAAGGTGAAGGGGATGAAGAGGCGACTTGCAGCTATCAGAGGAGTGTCACAGGGATGTAACGTACCGCGGGGACAGTTTGGCTAGTGCTATAGTGACT
>VMDR010006322.1:0-24794 GCA_007922815.1 Macrotus californicus
CTTCTCCCAGCTGATAAACCTCCAAGTGATCTCTATATCTATGATTCTGTTTCTGTTTTGGTTGTTTGCTTAGTTTGTTTTTTTAGATTCAGTTGTTGATAGTTGTGAATTTGTTGCCATTTTAGTGTTCATAATTTTGATCTTCTTTTTCTTTAATAAGCCCCTTTAACATTTCATGTAATAATGGCTTGGTGATCACGAACTCCTTTAGTTTTACCTTGTCTGAAAAGCGCTTTATCTGCCCTTGAATTCTAAATGATATCCTTGCTGAATAGAATAATCTAGATTAGAGGTCCTTGCTTTTCATCACTTGAATACTTCTTGCCAGTCCCTTCTTGCCTATCAAGTTTCTTTTGAGAAATCAGCTGACAGTCTTATGGGAACTCCTTTGTATGTAACTGTCTGCTTTTCTCTTGCTGCTTGTAAAATTCTCTCTTTGTCTTTAACCTTTGGCATTTTAATTATGATGTGTCTTGCTGTGGTCATCTTTGGGTCTACCTTGTTTTGGGCTCTCTGAGCTTCCTAGACTTGTATGTCTATTTCCTTCACCAAATTAGGGAAATTTTCTTTCATTATTTTTTCAAATAAGTTTTCAATATATTGCTCTTCCTCTTCTCCTTCTGGCAACCCTAGGATTTGGCTGTTGGTATGTTTGGAGATGTCCCAGAGGCTCCTTATACTATCATCAATTTTTTGTTTGAATTGTTTTTTTCTTCTTGCTGGTCTGGTTGAATGCTTATTTCTTCTTTATGTTCCAACTTGTTGATTTGAATCACAGCTTCATCCCCTCCACTGTTGGTTCCCTGTAGATTTTTCTTTATTTCACTTAGTGTAACCTTCATTTCTTCCTGGGCCTTTTTTATATTTTTGCCATACTCAGTGAGTTCTTTGAGCATCCTGATCCCCAGTGTTTTGAACTCTGCATCTGATAGGTTGGCTATCTCTGGCTATCATTTAGTTCTATTTTGGGATTTTGTCCTATACTTTCATTTGGGCCATATTTCTTTGTCTCATCATGTTGGCAACCTCCCTGTGTTTGTTCTGTGTATTAGGTAGAACTACTTTGATTCCCTGTCTTAGTAGCATGGCCTATTGTAGAAAAGGCACCTGTAAATTATATGGGACAAAGCCTTAGGAATTCCCCCAAGGCATTGCAACCCACTTCACCATTTTGTGGCTCTGTGTGAGGGGAGGGTTCAGAGAGGGGACAATGCTGCTGCCTGGCTTCTAGAGGTTTGCCTGGCACTCACCCTGTTTCCAGTCACTTCACTTACTCCCTGTATGTGACTGGTGCTCTTCCAGCTGTTGTCCTGGTGCTGTATTCCAGAGGGGTGGTGTCTGTGTAGTTCTAAGTCTGTAGGGGCCCTTTAAGCAGAGTCTCCTAAAAATTCAGCAGTTTCTTCCACTGCCCCAACCCCTCTTGTTTTGATAGCCAGAAGTTATGGGAATTTTTCTTCCTGGCACTGGATCCCATGGCTGTGGGGTCTGGCCTGGGGCTGGGATCCCTTGCTCTCAAGGTATCCCTCCCAATTTTTATTTACTGCATATGAATGTGGGACCACTGGTTCCACCACTGTTGCCTCTCTGCACTACACCATGTGTCTCTGCCTCTGTGCATCTCCACATCACCGCCTCTCTGCCCATCTTCACATCTCCATCTCTCTGCCCATCTACATGAATTTGGCTCCTTTAAATCCTTGGTTGTTAGACTTTCATACAGCTTGATTTTCTGACAGTCCTGAGTGTTATTTGTTTTGAGGTCTAGTTGTAATTCCTTCTGTGGTTTCGTGAAGAGGCAAAGTGTTTACCTATGTCTCTATCTTGTCCAGAAGTTGGAATGTTCATTCTATTGCAATACAAAAGTCCACCCTTGGACTGTCTTGCCAAAGTTCCTATCATCTTCCTTATTTTCCCTTTCCCTCCCTAGATATCATTATAAGGGGAATAAATGAGACTTTGGAGAATTGCTGTAAGTTTATGTTATACTATTGTGGATGGTACAGAGATGGAACTATATTACCTCTCTGGAAAAAGTATGAAGGACCCCTAAGAAATGAGATTACTTATAATGCCAAGGTTTAATGCAAAGGCTGAACTCTGAGAGAAAGGGCCATTCTTAGGAGAGAAGAGTCTGGCTAACTAGAGAGTACAGATTATGCTCTACAGGAGCTTCCCTTGTGATGGTTTTAAATTGCCTTGATCTCTTCCTTTGTTCTATAAAAACAGTCATATTTAACCTTAAGTTTAAAATTGTTTTCTCCTACTTTATAATTCCCCTTTGACTATAACAACCACTTGGTAAATTTTAATTCACCTTTAAAGACTTCTGGGAATAAGATTGTAGGAATTAAAGTCTCTCTGTTTTCCTCTTTACTGATTGTGATTCTTCTTACAGTAATAGTATGATCATAAGAAGAAGAGTTGCCCAGGCATTTTAGGTGGGAACAAACCTGAGACCAAAGATCTTTTCCAAAAAGATACTGGAGGAAGAGTAGATTGAAAGATATTTGGATATTTGGATACAGGAGGAATTACAAAAGAAGAAGAGAGAAAGCTTCTAATTGACTCAAGAAGATAAAGCATACACACACTACTCACTTTTTCCAATGGAAGTCATCATTCACCCATCCTGCCTTGGCCCATCTTGCTTTCCTTATTGTGCCCTATCTTTGTAAGAGACACCACCATCCATCCAGTTTTCAAGTCATCAGGAAGTTGGGTGCCAAGTCTGATTCTTTCCTTTTCCTCACCCCCTACAAATAATCAGTCTCAAGAGTCCTATTGATTCTATTTTCCTTAATACTTGTTATATTTTTATTTGATGCTGCTATGGAGAAAGACATCAAAGGGGGAAGCCACTGGATTTTGCAACTGGAAGAGTTTTATTGACTTGTGTGGGAGCAGTTTCAGTAGCCAGATTACCAGGGGTTAAGCAAATGTTGAGTGATAAGGAAGAAGACATGTCCAATGTGGCTAAGTATTTGGGATTGATGTTATTCAGTAGATGTTCTAATTAAAAAGAAAAAATTCCAAATTATGCCTCCCATACTGGTCAAAATGAATATGAACTCTTCCCATTCCAATTTCTATTGAATAATCCCCCCCCTTTAAAAATTAATTCTACCTTCTGGAGAAGTAATTACAAAAATTATGCTAATAGCAATTTGTGAAAATGTTAGCCTTTCTCACTGTAAGAAGCTGGGCAGCAAAATTTCACCATTTATGCAGAAACAAAATAGAAGTTTAAGAACCTCCTGGATTCTGAAATGGTAAATGATTTTTTGTCTGAACCCTATGCCTCATTTTTCTTATGAATACCAGCCTTTATATATGTATGAATTATTTTTAATTTCCCAGCTTCCTTTCTGTCAGCTAAACCAGTTACCTTATTTTTTGTGCAGCCTTGGTTTATTTTTTTCCTAGATGTTTTTATTTTAAGTTATTTTCTCCCATCTCTCCATCAGTCTGTAGTCACACTCAACTTCCAGATTCAGCTAAAGGGTGATTTTAAAATGTAGAGAGGATCCACTAGCCAGGGTATTTAGGTTCGAGTCCTGGCTGCACCACATAATGGTTGTATGAACTTGGAGAAAAACTTAATGTCAGATGCTCAGGTTCCTACCTATGAAATGGGAGAATTGTATCACCTTGTTAAGGGTTAACACAAGGGCTAAACAAGGGCAAATAGGTAAAAGTACTTGGCTCATAGTAAACAATAAATGTCAGTTTCCTCAGACACCTTCCAGAAAGCCTCCCACTCTTTCTTGAGCTACAGACTTGCGTTTCAAATTTCCTGCAGATATCTCTATACTCAAGGCTTTCTCGTACCTTACATTCAATGTACCAAGACTAATGGAAGTCACCCTTTTTCATCATTTTCCTCCATATTTTTTCAATACTACCACCAGCCTATTATTTATCACATGTTTCTACCCTGGCCCATTTCAATCTCCACTGATACCTGGCAGAGACCATGAGAAACCCAGACAGTTAGTGCCCCCAGAGGGAAGTGTTTGATACTTCATACCACCTCTAAAGTATTCTCTTTTTTTTTTGGAAGGATTTTACTTATTTATTTTTAGATAGAGGGGAAGGGAAGGAGAAAGACGTGGAAGAAGAACATCGATATGCCAGAGAAATATTCATTGGTTGCCTCCCACACACCTTCAGCTGAGGACCTGGCCTGCAACCCAAGCATGTGCCCTGATAGGGAATCGAACCAGCGACTGGTTTGCAGAACGATGCCCAACCCGCTGAACCACACCAGTCAGGGCTCCTCTAAAGTGTTCTTGCCAAAAACATAAATCTGAATCTGATCAAGGCTTTGCATTGAAGTGATAATAAAATTTGTTAGTAATTATTATATAATTATTGATAAGTAAATAATAAAATACAAATAAGTAAATCATATAATGAATCTTAAAATTAATTATATAACATTATTGTAGAAATTAAAGGGAATACGGGGATCAAAGGACATGTAAATGATACCATGAGGATTTAACCAGCAAAATACAGACTATGGGAAACTCTGCAGGACAAACAACTCAATTTCTTCACGAATAAGAAGTGGTGGAAAGAGTGACAGAGGAAGACAAAGTGTATTGGTCAATTGCAAGTGGGTAAGTTATTTGGCTTTTGATTTGGAAAATTGTGAGATGACGTGGGACATTTAAATACTGACTAAATGCTCGAAATAAAGGTAATATGGCTAATTTTTAATATATAATAATTATACTTAGATTTTTAGAAAGTATTATTTAGAGACACAAGAGAAGTATTTACGGATGAAATGATATGACATCTGGTACTTTAAAATAATCTGAGGTGAGAGCATCAATATGGTAAATATGATAAGCTATCATATCATATCAATATGACAAGAATATGGTAAGTCATTGTATTTTCTCTTTACTTTAGAATATGCTTGAGATTTTCCTAATGTAAAAGTATTTTAAGTTCAGATTCCTGGGTTTTACCCCATAGAAATTCTGATGCCATAGATCTTAGGTGGTATTCAAAAATCTAAATTTTTAAACAGTGCTCCAGGGGATTTGGAGTCAGATGACCACTCAAGCACAATCTGAGAAAATTAGATTAGACAGCTCAGTTGACTGGAATGGAGAAAATCAAGTAGGAGAATGTGGCCGTGTCTTTAATAGAGTAGGTGCTCAAGATAAACATCTCCCAATTTTATTGGATCATTGTTGACAAATAACTGCCCCAACTTATAATAGTGTTTGTGTATAATAATCATTCAGGATGTAATTACCGGCACTATTTCCTGACTTGGGCCTGTTTTTCCATTGGATTTTTGAAGAGTCCTCTAAGGCTTGCCTAGCAAAAGCTAATTCCCTGATTAGATAACCATCCTCGTGAATGCTTTCTCCCTAATCACAATGGTAGGAGAGATGTTGCCAGGCCTTCCAGGAAGGGAGAGACACCCAGTTGTGACCCATTAAATTGGCATCATCAGCTCCCACTCCACCCCTTCCAGAAGGAAAGGCTCTTATAACCCTGGGAAGGGGAGGGAGCAAAGAGGTGACCCAACCGTCCTTCCCAGTGCCGTCAGGTCACATCACATCTCACAGGCCCCCCACCCCCTTTCCCTTTCCACTTGGAGTCTGCTTCAACTGGAAAGTGCCCTGGGCCCTGGGGTGTGTAATGAAGACAGGGCTGGCTACGTCACAAAGCCAACTAACTGAAAATGGAAGGTCCTGCCTTAGATTCTCAGAACATGATCCCTCTCCAGCAGTTAACCCACAGGTGACCCTCCCGGCAAAGTCAACACAAAACACTGCTGCTGGCTGAGGCTCCCTGGGATCGCAAGCATGTTTCCCATCCAGGCCAAGCTCTGCTGTCCTGGCAGCGACAGAAAAGCAGTCCTCCAGAGGAATCTGCCTTACCTTGAGCAGTTCCAGCCTTCAGACCTGTGTGCGATCAGCTCACCTCAGGGTAGGTAGATGGAGTGGCTGCATTCCACCCCTTCCCCTGTATACTGTGAATGGCAATGGCCTTGACTCTCCTGCACAATCCAGGGAAACCTCACTGAGCCCCTTTAGTAAGGTAATGAGACGATAGTAAAGATGGACACTGTTTATATCCTGATTTTTTTTTAGACATAGGCCTTCAGATCAGCTCAGGGTGAGAGCTAGGGTCAGGTAATCTTGCTTCAGGCTTTGAGTATTGAACTCCCTCAGTTCTTTGTTATTTGCTTTGATGCAATCAACTTGCCTATTATATCCTTTCCTGCTCCTTCTCCCTGAAGGTAACCTACCCTCCAGCCATCAGTGGTCTGTGTGCATTTCCCTGCACTGTCTCACTTGTTCTCATGTCATTGCTTTTTCTTCTTCCTGAAATGCTTTCCTCCCCTCAGCTCCAATTTCTCTAATTAAAATCATGTTCCAGCTTCCAAGCCTTTTAGGGTACAGTTGAACCAAAGCTGACATTCTCATCAAAGTGACCTCCTTTGTAACTTCATCACATTTTGATAAAAATAATAACATTCTTTTGTCATTCACATTTGTTTCCTTTTCTTGTATTTTTCTTATTGTGGCATTACGGCCCTATGGATTCTAGCTCTAAGAATCCTTCCATTGCAAACTCCTTGATCCCAACGATAATTTATTATTCAACTTTTGATTTCCTCCAGCTTCAAAAAATCTATTGGATTGCATATATGCAATCCAGAAATACACACTTAGTTTTTCACTTACCAAATATATCACTTTGTTTTCATTTATCAATTATATAATTAAGTGCACAGAGAAGTGAAATGCTGCAAGGGATTAACCCAGTGATGAATCCTTTCACAATTCAAACAAAAACTCCTTAAGCAACAGCAAAATTTATGTCTTCCCTAAATCTGTATTTGCATATCCTAACCACATTAAAAATGAATTGCCACTGTATTTTGAATGCCATGCTCAAAATGTTCTCCACATTACATAGATGAAGAAGAGTCTGAAAGACAGAGCTGCAGAGCTTCCTGGGGAAGTTAGAATATTCAGAAGTTCATCCCAGTCTTCCTTACTCTTTTGTGATTTCTGATTGGATTGGGTATGTGAGGAGGGAAAGGGCAGCCCTCTGGGAAGACTAATAATATGGTCTGAAGGATGAAGATCAAAGAGCAGCTTTGGCTGCAGACCACGCAGTAACCGGCAGAGGCTCTCTGATCTCCGGGCTCCTCCATACCCCCTGTAATCTCACACTGCATTTTGCACCCATACTTCGGGTCAGCACCCTTCTCAATTACACTCCACCCTTGTTTCTCCAAAGCTTCACCTTCTGCTAGACTATAGATTGCCGTTGATCTGCGTGGAGCTCACTCTCTGGCCATTGGACACCACCACCGAGAAAAGTTTCACAAAAACCGATATGAGACTAATTTTTAGTTAGTATTGAAGTTCAGGGAGAGTGTGTTTAAACTTTCCTTAAAATGCATACCTAAAATGAATTATCCTAATTAGTCTTCTATGGTTTTTTAACTAAATTAAGTAATTTACAACCATGTCATGAGCCTTACAAAAATTTGCCTTTTAAATCATCCATTGTATGTTGTCTAGAATTCACTCCACAATAATCTGGTGGTAAATGGGAGTGGGCAGCAGGGTCCAAAGGAACCAAAACTGGTCTCGAGTTGACAATTGTGAATGAAGCTGGAAGAGGGGTGTCTAGGGGTTCACTGTGCCATTCTCTCATTTTAATACATGTTTGAAGTTGTCCTTCTGCATCTTTTCTTTAAAAAAATCTACTTCGTCTTCCAATTCTGCCTTCACACAATGCCGGTATGGCTCACTTTTTCAGAAGCTAGGAATCTGCTTCCTTTGCTTCCTCTTCTTAACCCAACTTGTATCATCTTCTCTCCTTGACCGGCCGGTGAAGCAGGGTCCCGTCTGCTTGGTGAACCGCAGGTATCACGCACAGAGTGGCCCAGGGCTCTTAGGCTTGGCCTGTCTGAATGCTCAGACTCCGTTCGTAACCATTTAAAAATATGCCGTGGTCGTGGGAGTTCCAAGAGCGGTTTTATTTTCTCCGAGAACTCCAACTCCTGCCGCTGGGCTGCAAATAGAAACTAGCACGACGGCTTGTGTGCAAGTCACTGTGTTCTTTTCCTCTTTCTCATTCCTTCTCTCTCTCTTGTTTCCTCTATTGGGAAAAGCCTGTATTAATGGGCAGTTACCCATGCAAGGATTCACGAGCTCTTCGTTGTTAAATATTTCCAGGATCAATAAGCAAAGCTGTTTGGACTGCTGTGAATGGCACAGCAAATCGGTCCCCTGTGTCTCCTTTCGGGGGACTTAAACTATATTCTTGGTCTGGGAGGAAAATACGCTCAGATCTCAAACACGAAACCCTGTATAAAAGGGTGACCCTCAATTTGTGCTTCGCAGGTGTTTTGGCACCCGCAAGTCACACAGAGCACTTCTTAAATCACAGCAGCAGACAAGAGAGGCTTGCCATTTGACCCACAGTCGAGTTTGTCCCGCACAAACCACGTCCCAAGTCTGATTCTGCCCAGTGGGCAGTTTGCTACCACATCAGTCACTGGCAGATGTCCTTGACAGAGCCTGTCTGATTCCACGAGGCCCAAGAGACTCCTTGAACAAGCACGAAAAGCAAAGTGAAGGAAAAGAACAGTGCAGCTGGTTAGAACCCGGGGCTGTGCAGGAAGGTGGCCAGAGAGGCTGGTTTTACAACTGTCCATCACCCCTCTCATTTCGCACAGGAAAGACATTTCTTTAATCCACCTGTTCAATTATTCATCATGCTATGTGTTTCCTCTTAATTGTCATTCAGGCAAAGCCTTTATGTTGTAAGGGGACACCCTAGAATTTTTTAATGACCTTAGGCACAGTGATTGACACTGGATCCTGGAGTCAGATGTTCCCAGTGACGCAACTTGCTCTTCCAGTAGCAGAAAAGCTTCCTGCCATGATTAAGTTAGAACTGTGAAAGTGAGAAAGTGTGTTGTCAGCCTTCCTCTGATGCAAGTGCTTTTATTATAGAGTCTCGTCGCAGGGCAGTGAGACAGCAGACGCCTTGCCTCCAAGTCTCCCTTCTCTCTCTGGACTAGCCACAGCCTGGGCCGGACGGACCCCTGAGATACCAATGGTTACAGTCACGCCTTCTCCAAACTTCCAGTTTTTTGGACTCTACCCACCCCCCCTTGTCTATTTCTTCTTCTGCGTTCATAGGACAATGCGATCATGACTGGTCTTTGACTGGCAGGCTGCCAGTCTCTGGACTCTCATTAACTACCCCAGTCAAGCAAAACAAGAAGCAATCCATTCTGCATTTGAACTTGACGTGGAAAATCATCTGTGTTTGCTTTTCTCGATAGGAGGCTGAGATGGAGCAAAAGTGTAATTCTGTTTTTTTTGGATGTGGCCTGCATTTCCCGGTGAAAACGCTTGAGAACCGGAGAGCCGTGGGTGTCAGAGCCACTGTGAATCAACACTGGGTGATCTGTTCCCTGGTAGAACAACACAAAGGGCCTTCTCAGCAACCCCTGCTTGGGTTACCTCCTCTACTCTTCGAGGTTCCTGTACAAAGGGAACTTTTAGCATGTGTCTGAGTCCTGAATGATTAGTCTTGATGATTACTGATTCATTAATTAACCAAAGTTGAACCACCACTAATGCATTGAGACCAAAACACATATAAAGCTATAGCCTATAAATATGTGTGATTCACTTAGAAAAGAAGGAAGCCAGTAGAAAGTCTGTGGCATTCCCATTACTTTTTCACTTAAGACTCTTCTAGGTATTCATGGCAAATGATTGTAGGCATTTTGTTCCCATTCCATATGAATATCAGAGGTGCTGAAATCAGTCTAAATGTATGAGGCTCATATATAGATTGAGAAGTTGACCCTTCAGGCTTTTTTTGCTTTGGTAAAATGATGCCTGAACTACCTCAGCCAGACTGATCTTAACATAATCACAAAAAGGTTCTTTTCACTGCTTGAATTCCCCTTGCCTAGATGTGTTGAACACATTGGATGTAAATACAGGGCGAATGAGGGAGCGGGTGAGTGGATGGAGAGGCACCCTGACATCTCCCTAACATTGCTGCACACCAGAATCAACTTTAGCTCTTTATTTTTCACTTGTCATGTTTCTCCAAGTACGCCTTTATTTCCTCCTTTCATTGTACGTCCTTTTAAAGTGAATTATTGCTCATTATCATAATTCAAACAATATAGAGAGGTCTAAAAAGAATTGCCTCCTTTTCCTTGAATTAACACCCCGATGATGTAAACGTTCTTAAGTGATTCACCATATGTTCCACAATTTTTCTTTGTTCAAACAAGTTCAATCACACTTCCAATGCAGTTTTTAAGAATCATATTGTGTGAGAGATATTAGTTGAAAACTTGCCTTTTTCACATAATGTATTGCAGATAGTCTTTCCAATTAATATTAGTGTAGCTCAACCTGTCTCACGCACTTGATTAGCTACATGGTATATATAATATGTAGACGGACCACAACTCATTCCAGGTTGTTTCTGTGTGTGCACGTGCAGATGTTGGCGGTGAAGAAATAAATATTCTTGTAGTTCCATTCCATCTATGACTTTCAGATAAGTTTCTAGCAGTGAAATTCAGAATAAAGTCCATACACCTTTAAGTTTTAGTAAAAGACGGCATATTACCTGATTCCTCTCCCTTCCCCACTAGTACATTATTCAGTCTTCCACTTTATTATAAATCAATGGGGAAATATAAAGGTATCATTATGGTTGTTGATTTGCATTTCCTGGGACATTTGGGGTTTTTTTGTTTGTCAATGCAGATCCTGGCTCCCACTTGGAATCTGCTGAACTGGACTCTCTGGGCCGGCACCTGAGAAACCTGGTCTTTAGAAAAAGCTGCCAGGCGAGTCTGATGCAGTCAGCGATTGGCCAGGCACTTGGGAGCCACTGACTCTCTGTGACTGAGACTGGAGCTCTATTGGGATGTAAGCTTCTATTTTTTAAAGGCAAACCAAAAAAAAAAAAAAAAAACCCTCAAAAGCAACAAGAGCTGGTTAGAGAAAAATGTGCATTGTATAAACATGTTAGATTTTCTGCATGATGTGAAACTATTCATTTTATGTCAGATGTTGATGAAAATCTGAATTCACCACTTGAACTATTTTTTAATGTCTGTGTCCAATTGGGAAGAACAGTCAATCATAGTTATAGGTATAACCAATTTCAAGACTAGTTAAAACATCTTTAGCCATGTGCCAGGAGACACAGAACCCTGAGGTAGAACATTCTGTGGGACGGTTCAGTTCCTGGATTGCTGAGGCAGTAGCAAGATGGAACGAAACACAGAAGACCCGAATCTGGGTGTGAGTCTTATTTCTATCATGTAGGAACTGTTTGATCACAAGCAAACCATTTAACCTCTCCAAGGTTAACCTCGGTTTCCTTACCTAAAAATGAAGATAATATTTCATAGAGCTTCTGGAAGGAGTTAGCAAGGCAATGCAGGTAAAAAGGCAATGTCTACCTCAAGGCACCATTAAAATGCCACTGGCCTTCCATCAGGGAGCTTGAAAGCATCGGGGCATTGATGAAATGGGTAAATGTGGATATGGATACACTGAACATGAACAACTTCTGCCTGAGAAAGCGGAACATTGATATGTATGTGGGTTTGGAAGGGGGCGGGGTTCCTGCCAGATATGGTTGAGTGAAAATTTCTGTGTCAACTCATTTTCTCATGGTGTTTGCAATTTCACTTGTGAGGGCAACTGCTATTTTTCTATTAATATCCCATTTAAACTGATTTTTGTGTGGCTTCTGTATTTTTATGCATTACACAAACTCACTCAAGGCATATATCAGCTAGAAAAGTTAATTTTAAAAATTAACTTAAGATTAATTTTATGATAGATAATAGTACTACTACCTAAGATACTGAATACCAGTCATTGACATAAAGTGCTGTGTATCTATTAACTTAATACTTGTTACTGTCCTATGAGGTATACCATTATTCTTCCTATTTTGTTGATGAGGAAACTGAAGCATGGAGAAGTTGTCTTGTACAGAAACAGACAGCTAATAAGTAGTAAAGATGAATTCCAAGTCCAGGTATTTTGTCTCTAGTTCTTGCCTTTGACCACAGTGCTACGTTATCTTCAGGGAAGATCGTTATTGTTATGATGATGAAGAGAAAGAGTTTAATTATGATAATGTATTTTATTCGTGACCCTCATAGTGCTCAGAGAGTGAAAGGGAGTGTTTCCGCTCAGTTGAAACCTGAACATTTCATTCTCTTGCCCTAAGTTTGAGCCCTGTGGATATTGCAGTTATGAGCCTCTTTTCTTGGACAAAATTTTCCAATTGATAAATCCCCTGGACAAGTTCTCCCATTTCAGCCCTCAATAATCCAGTGCAGTGGAGAGGCGAAGGCCAGCTTTCTCCATGACCTGTCATCATTCACTCATGGTCCCTCTGGGAGTATTCCTGTCCGCTCTTCCTTACCCCCTATCCATGGCTAACTCCTCTACCTTTCCTGGTCTTATCAAGTCACCACCAGCAGGAAGACTTCTTTGATTACCCCTAGAGTGTGTTACATTTTCCTGCTAGGCACTTTTTTGTTACACCCTGCCTCTAGTTTCAGAAAGAGGATGATGGCTGATAGGTTCTGAATCTTGAATTTTCCACACCGGAAACTCAAGGAGGCCAAGGAGGAGAGCATTAGCTCTGGTGGCCGAAGACATGATCAGGATCCTGAGTCAGTCCCATGTTCACTAATAGGAGTGTCTTGATGATTGAAAGGTGCCACAAATATATGGGAGTTATGATAAGGAGACCTGGCTTCAGATGGCAAATAATTCAGTAGTCATCTATAATTTGAGTCCTAGTCTCTCAAAGCTCTCGACTCACTGTTGCCTTCACTCAGACTCCTGACCCTGTGTTGCTCAGCTTCTGATTAAGATGTTTATTCAAGAATCAGGCATTGAAAGATTTCGCTGTACCCAGAAGCATAGAGTAATGGGTAAGAGGGTAGGTCCTAGAGTTTGAACTCAGATCAGTTTGAACTCAGATCTTACTCTATTAGCTGTGTGCTCTCAATTAGTAGGCTTAATCTGTAACTCTGTTTCCTCACCTGTAAAATGAAGATGATAATAGTACCTACTTCATTGGATTATTGTGAGGAGGGAGTGCTTGGGAAAAGCTGTCGTTAGCACTGTGAGCCGAACACCCAGTCTGTACTCTGGTTTCCTGGTCTCCAGGACACTTCCCTGAGAAGTTATCTTTTGTTGTTTTGCTTCTACAAAGCCCAAATGCAGATCTTATTTTTCTGCTCTAATTTCTTCTCCAATCTCTCTGGCCTTTCTCAGCCCAAGTCCTGGTGCTGCATCCCCTTTCTCAAATACATACTTTAAAAGCAAGTGTTTCCCTGAGCAGAATGACCCAAATGAAAAAGAGGGATAGTATAAAAAATTGATGAAGATGTAATGCATCCAGCTCTTTCTTGTAGTGCCAGTAGGGAAATAAATCCATTTCACCATTTTTGAAAACTGTCTGGCAGTGAAGCTGGACTTATCTTTTAATTCAGGAATTGCACTCCTAGGTCTGTACTTAACAGAAATGTGTATGTATGTACACCGAAAATCACAGAGAAGAAATTTCACAGCAGCGCAGTATTAGTTTTCTATTGCTGAATAACGAATTACTCCAAAACTGAGCAACTTCGAACAACAAACATTGATTACCTCATGGTTTCTGTGGGTTCTGCAGGCATCTGCAAGGGACCTAGCTGGATGAAGTGCCAATCTATCCATTAGGCAGAGTGTGTGCAGTGTCTAGCGACTATAATAATACTTGTCTGTACAATTTCCTTTTGCTCCTTCTTCTTCTTTTTTTCTTTTTTTAGTGGAGCAAAGGTCCATGAAGACAGAAGTACCCCAGGCCCACAAAAGTCATATAATGCAGCCCTAGCTGGTGGTGCTAGCTGAGGGTCTGTCAGTGAGCTTTGAGTCAAGCTGTCAGCTGGGGACACAATCATCAGAAGATGCCACTGGGAGAGGATCCACTTCCAAGTTCATTCAGGTAGTTGCCAGAAGGGTCAGCTCCTCTCCCTCCCTGGCTTTTGGTTGGAGGACTCAGTTCCTTACCACAGGGGCCTCTCCATGGTGGCCCGAGTGTCCCCAGGACATCTTTATAACCTGATCTTGGAAGTGACATACAATCTGCCGCGTCTGCCATATTCTGTTGCTCACATAAACCGCCTCTGAGATGGTGTAGGAGGGCTGTGAATGCGGGAGGTGGGGGTCACAGGGGGCATTTCAGAGGCTGTCTACCATACAAACGATTTTTAATAGTTTGAAACTAGAAACAATCCAAATGTCTGTCAACAACGGAAGTGATCAATGGATGATGGTGGATTTGTGCAGTGGAGTTCTATACAGCAACGAGAACGAACCGTTTATAGCTACATGCAGCAAACAGTATGGATGTATCTCACAAACACAACATTGCAGAGAAGAGGCCGGGCACAAAGAATACACACCATATGATTCCACTTATACAAAGTTAAAAAATAGGCAAAACTACTCTGCATGTGAGAGGTGAGGACAGTGGTTCCCCCCCCCCAAAAAAAATAGCCGCTGGAAGTAGATTCAAGGTGGTGGAGGGGGCTTTGGAGTCTGGCAATGTTTGGTTGCCCGACCGGAGCGTTAGTTCCACAGGTTTATTTGTGAAATTTATCGAGCTGGACACTTTTCTGTTATACTTTAAAAAAAGGTTTTCAAAAGTAAGTGATGCATTATCTTTCTTGTCTCCCTTTCCTAAAGAGGCATCCTGAAAATGATGCCAGTTATGGCTAAGCATAAATCTGGGGTAGCTGTCACATCTGGTCAGCACACTGGTCCTGCTCTAGGCCTTCCTTGGCTGAATCGGTCCCTTACGCTCCCTGAACTGTGGTTTGTTCCTCTGCAGAGCAGGGTGGGCCCTAGCACTGCCGGCCTCACAGAAGGGCAGAGAACACCGGGTAATGCCAGGCCCAGTTGAGTCTGTTGTGTTCAATACACAAGATTAAGAGCTAGAGTGAAGGAGTCATGTAAAAGTCAAGTTTAAACAAAATTCCTTAGATAAACTTTAAATCACGGGGGTGCTCTTGGAGAGATTTACTTCGTTTCTGTAGATTTGTGCTCTGGTCTTCCAGGCAGCTTTAATGGCGGTGGGGGTGGCAGTGGGGGATTCAGGGGGGTGGATTTCTTGCTCTCCTGGTTTTTTGTTGTTGTGGCTGAGGGCACCTAGTTGAGTTTCCATATTAAATATACCTTTACAATGAATGACTCCAGTATATGTGAAAGCCCCGCATATTATAACAATATTAAGAAAATGTAAGTTATGACTCTTCTTTGGAACAGGTGCTTTCTCCAGTTTATCTCGGGTCTAGAGAGCCTTGTGGATAATGTCAAGGTTAAACAAAGTGACTAAGCAAAGCCATTTAATCAAAACAAGAGGCTGCTTGATGCTAAATGACATGTTAGGACAACGAGCAGAGACAGGAGCTGAAGTCGACATTAGATATTATTAGATATTAGCAATTTTGCAATCATGTCATGCTTTATAGCTTACGAAGTAATTTCTTAAAAATTGACCTTGTTTTAAAGATGAGGCTTACCTTCTCAAGATCACTTGACCAGTTTAACAGAAGAGCTGGGATCCATAACCAGATCTTCCAACTTCGAAACCACAATACTTCCCAGGGGACCAGGGGACCTCCTCCCCTTCTCCTCCCTCCGCCCTCTTTCTCTGCTCTCTCTGCCTGTCTGTCTGTCTTTCTCGGTGTGTGTGTCTCTTCCTTTAGGGATGGAGGCGGTACTTACATAAGCTGTCAGTTTGAGGACTTGTGACCTGGCTGTTCTGGGCTCAGCTACCTGCACAATCCACCTGACCTTGACCACCTTCTCTAGGCAAGATATCTTAGAATAATTAAGACTGTGAGGTGGGAAGAACACCTCAGTGTGGCTGTGGTTCTCACCTGGACAGAAACCTGCTCCACAGAATGAGGTTAAAAGTTGTTCCCGTGCATTCTGGGATGTGCAGGGTTTAGAGAAAACCCTGCTGGGAGATACAGCTAGTTTCTGATGCTCCAGGATGGTCTTAGGTTATCATTTCAATACATATATGCCTATATCATGCATATGAATGCATTTAACATCTGCTTATCACTATATGATCAAAGTATTTGTAAAGACAAACCTTGCCCAGTAAAGACACATGTTATGAGATAATTTTGATATTATAATTCAAGTCTGGTTTTGACTAGGACTGTGTGACCAAAGTCTCCCTAGACAGGGCAAGTCCTTCCCATGCTTTCAAGGAGAACCCAGAAATTACCACTGTGAAGTGGCTTGGGGAGGAAGGTGGGTAGGGGTGGGCTCAATGGAGAATCTTCACTGAGTCCTCAAATCCAGGAGAGAGAATTTCTGTCTCCAAATGTGAGCCCCTGTTGGTGGTTATGATGTAAGTCCTTCCATAGTGTTTCTTTAGGGACTCAGGTAGCCGCATGAGGCCCCCTGGTGGCCTGAAGTAATTCATGAGTTTTCTTTTCAGGCATTTTGAAGAGCAGGTGTGGCTGGAGAAGTACAGGGTAGTAAAAAGTCACCTAGACCTGGTGCTTATGGAGGGGGCAGGGCACAGCGGGATGACCTATTTTGAGAGAGTTGAGAACTAAAGTGCTTTCTTTTAAGTGATTAAAACAAATGGACTGTAATTTTGGATAAACCACTCACTTTCTAATGTTTTATTCTTTAGTTCATTGAGCAAACCCTTGTTGAATACATACCCCACGCCAAACACTTTATTAGGCATCCCATGGGGTGGAAAGAAGTAAAGACACATCATACACTGCTAAGGAGATTTGGAAGAGAATAAAACGTTTATGCTACCAACATAGAAGAAAACGGAAGGTGCCCTCAGAGAGTCAGTAAGTAAAGACTTGAAGAGGGCAGTGACTTTCAGGTGAAAGGGAAGCCTTGTAGGAGGAGGTTGTGTTTAAGCTGGGGCTCTGATGAGAGGCAGAATGTGGATATATCGAGATGGAGAGGGAAAGGACGGCATCCTGGAGGAGGAAAACCAGAAGTTTGAATGGACATAAAGGAAACTGAAGCTTGATCCAGGAAGGGAGAATAGTCCGGTCTGGCTAAACTCGTAAGATGTTTTTGGGTCACAGTTAGAGTGAAAGCTGGGTGCATCTGTTTGGACCAGACCGCAGAGAACCTTGAACACTTGCCTGAGAAATCTCTTCATCAGCAGTGGGGAGCCTTTGAATATCCTTGAACGGACAGAGGCCTGTCAAAGCATAGACTCTATCCCGTTGACAGAAACACAATGCCACGCTCTCGTGTGTCATCCGGAGGGGTGCTGATCTCCGTGTGTGTTGAAGACAATTGTGGTGTACTCAACTACAATCAACAACTCCGCACTCTCACCATCTTTCAAAGCCTGGAATAACTAAGCCATCAAGGCATCTCCCCTGAACAAAACTACCTGAGCACCAGGGAATGGTCAGCACCAGAGGTACCTGACCTGTTTAATTAAATTTCTTGGTAGAATGCCTTTCATCCAAAGGGCTATGCTACATTTATTTTGTTTTGCCTTGTTTTTCCAAGGTTAAAAAAAAAAAGGTCTCATACCAAACTATCTTCCTGCTCTAGTTACATGTGATATAAACTATATGGACCAGGAATAGTTATGGTATAGAGTCCTGGCCATGTGCGGAATAGCTCGATGCTCACCGAATGGCAGCAGTAACCTTAGAACTAGCACAGTGAGGCAACCTAGGAATCTACACAATGTCTGGCATAGAGCTGGTACTCCGAAACATGTTAAGCAAATCATTAATGACTGATTCTTCAATAAATATATAAAACACATTGAACAACACATGATAAAATCCCAGCCCCCAGGCATTGGTTTCCTAATTGTAATGGCATAGACATCTTTTAGACTATTTTAAAAATAACTAACAGTATTCTTTAGAAGACATACACAAAAATCATGTATAAAAAAAATGAAAATCTTCTTGTTAAGTTAGGAAGCAGCCACAGGCACAGTTGAAATACAGATGGGACATCACAATGAGACGAGGGAAGATGGGCAATTTGGAACTGCAGTAAAAATAACTGCAATAGAAACGGCCATTTCAGAAGTTTCAGCAGCAATGAGTATTTATTATTTTGAATGAAATGTACATTAAACCTTTATATAAAAATCATCAAAAGTGCTATGTTGGATTATTTTAATATTAATATAATGCCCTCCCCTATGTCATCTAGGAGCTACACCCTTCACCTCTTTTCACTTCTGACACATCAGTATAACCACCTAAAACTGTCCAATGTTAAAACATAAAAAATATTAGTTTATTCTTCAAGAGAAAGTACCACCAGTTATGAGTTCCTGAAAGTGAAAAATGAAACAGGTGCCAGACAATCAACGTATTGAAAAAAGAAGTCATCATAGAATTTCATAGAAATACGTCAAATCCAAGGCCATTTAGACTCTCGGCAGAACGTTTTCTGACGCAGCTTCTTAGCCGTGTGGGTTCTTGCTTCTGGAGGCGGGTCACAGGTGTGCCAGAACCGTCTGATTATTTTCTCTTCTTTTCTTGGCTACTTTCCAAGGTGAACCAAATGTTGGCTAATGCTGCATACCTCCCATGACCCTGACCATCGTTCATGTGGAGAAAAAACTGCATTTACAATCTGAGAAAGAGCCCTTAGAGTTAAGTTTGTCGTTAAAGAAGATACAAGTTGTTCCTCGCCCATGAGAACCCCCTCCGCCCTCCCACTCTCCATCCACTCCCATGCCTCTGGCCTGTGCAGGTGCCAAGTCCATCATCTCCCACCTGAGTTCTGGGTGAACTGGCTGACTCAGAGAGAGCAGAATGTTCAGGCCACGTACCCCACTTGGTCTCCCTAAGCAAACAAGCTTCTCTGATTGGCCACCAGAGCTGTCTGACTCTCCCGTCTCTTGGCCTTTTTGTTCTTCTGTCTCATCTTCCAGCACAAGGCACTGGAGGCTAACAAGAGAAGTCCTGACGACAGAAGGACCAGGCCCAAGATGGAGATGATGGAACCGTGGGAGTTGAAGCTGTAGGCCACTGCGGTGACCACTATCCCAGTGATGAGGATCACCACGGCGAAGGGGATGAGGCAGCGGTAGCAGGAGAGCTCAGCACCCCCGGTGGCGGCCATCAGCTGGATCTCACTGACCAGGGGGACTGTAGTGACCACGACCTCACCCTTGGGGCTCTTCTCCACTGCTCCTGGCTTGGGAGACTTTGGGGTTCCCAGGATCTCCTTGATGGGCTCTTCAGTCATTGTTACAGCAATGTTTCCAAGCTGAGTTCACAGACTAGACGTGGGGGTTCTCACCAGGGTGGAGGCTGTGGAGAAGACAGGAGTGTCAACTAAATGCATGAGAGGGAGTCCGACGAGGCAAAGTAAAGAGCTGGGGGACACCACTGTGTTCTTTTCCAGGAGGCACGAATGCACGTGAAAATCAACCATAATTCCTTTTTCCAATCATTTGCATTCTCTTTGCACTGAGCAAAAAGCAAGATAGAGCAGATAACCATAAAGAAAGGGAAGATATAAAAAGCAGGAAGCACTTTGCAGTGTTTAATAAACCCTGGCGGTCTGCAAATGTTTTACTAGCTTTCCGCTTTGTCTATTGCTTCTCTTTCCTCTAAGCACACCGAAAAACCTCAATCCTAATCCAAAGACCTCATTCAGAGGGAGACTATGTCATAAACAATACTTTGCACAGTTCGTTCCACAACTCATAGCGACTTGGGCTCTGCCAATGTTTCCGGGCATAACGTACATTCTTTCCAAACTATCACCCATTCACCGCCCACTGAATCAATGTCAAGACCAGAGCCAGCGTACAAATGATGTTCTTCTACATCAGCTTGACAGTCAACAAGTCTTTATTGTATAACTGTTCAACCCAGTGCAACACGTGTCCTGGGACCCTGGTATGGATGCACTTCAGCAAAAATTCAGTGACAATTAGGCTAAGATGTGTGGATCTAAAATGTGGCAATATTCTCCAATCCATATGAATGCAATGGAAAAAGAAATACTAAGAAAAAGTATCAACAATTTTGTAGGATATACTTTTATCCTTTTTTACATTAAAGATCAACTATTAGAGGAATTAGTTGTCAATTCACAAATTTTCCATTCAACTCAACAGGGAATTTTGACATTAAGTGGATCAGGGCGTGTTGAAAAAAATAAGCACGTTAGAGGTTTTCAGTAAAGTTTTACAAGTCCGTTTGGTCCCAAGCCCCTTGTGTACAAGATTTGCTGCGATGCACCTCTCTAAATATTTTGAATTTGAACATTTCTGGACAAAATCTGAGACCCTATCAAAAGCATCTGTTTGAAATGCTGTCTATGAGAAATCAGTGAAAACTCCTGTCTGCTGCTCAGACGTGTTGTCACTTTTTGTGTGTGTGTGTGAGGTCCCGAGAGGCCACCTAGCAGCTAAAAAGTTGAGCAGTTGTAATTATCAAGTTTAAAGGAAGATACTGGAGCCTATTTCAATGAGATTAAGACTTCGAACATATTAAGCATCCACTGAAAACAAATTCAAGCTCAAATCAAACCTCACACGTTCTTTCCTGCCCTGGGAGGTCAAAATATCACTCCCTGGGCACTGAAGAGAAATATATGAAAGCTGCCCATTTGCATTAAATTTTTAGTCACCATATTAATCACTGCTTCCCAGTAAAAAGCTATTGGAGATTTTGTCTGAAAGAAAACATCTTTACCTGAAAGCTGAGACTAAAGCAATAATCTGAAAATTAAGATCTGTCCCCAAACGGCTTACACGTACCTCAGAGAGAAGCCGGCCATTACCAGGGAAACCAGTGGACTTGGTGGGGAAGAAACTTCAGCGCTTCAGCTTCTTCTGGTCAGTTTCTGGGAAAAGAGACCATAACAGCACATCTGTCACTGAAATGACAGGGCAGGGATCTCCTCTGGGGAAGCAGAAAAGATACAAAAAGCCTGAACTACACGGTTGGTTTTAGCTCCTGCAGTTCTTTCTCTAACTCTACCTCTGTTCCTAAATGACGCTTGTCTTTCCCTCGCTCTCTTTTTATTTCCTCCCCCTCTGACTGCCCCTCCCTGTCATTTTTTTTTTTTCCCTTCGTTCTTTTCCTTGCCAGCAGATTCTGAGTTTTGGCTTCTCCCAGCTCTGCTCAGTGACATGATAAGTCGGAATCATTCTAGAGTCCCCAGAGACAGGAGCCAGCTTTCACGTTATTTCTCTTGCAGCATTTACTAAGTAGACTGGCTTGCATTACTCATTATTTCCCCAGCCAACCACCAGATCTTCCTCCCACCCATCAGGCGTTTTCATAAGAAAATCCCCAAGTCAGCTTTGCAGACCCAGCTGAGGTGACAGAGGAGAAGGGGGACAGACACTTTAGGGTGGCAGGAACAGCTGCGAAGTCACCCGGCAGCTGAATTCAGCCTCTAAGCCAGCAAAAATCTATGTTCCTAGGTTTTCCTAGTATTCTTCATTTATTTGTGTGTGTTGGCCAACTGAAGCTTAAAACACTCTCAAATGATGTTAATTCATTTAGAAATGAGATGGGAGATTCAAATTATTTTGCGGTTAAGAGGGAAAACCAGACATGAAATTACCATCATCTTTGTTATTTGCAGAGTGCCGACTACAGGCTGGACATGTACAATCTACACGTATTACCATTCATTCCCAGTGGTTTACAAGTGAATTTATAACTGAGTTTATAAATAGTTTATAAATGAAGCTCAGAGAGGTTAAGTAATCTGACAAAGGTCACAGAGAGAGAGAGAAGCCTTTGGTTTGAACTCTAGTCTTTAATGGGCACAAAAATCACATGGGGAGCTCATTAAATGTAGATTCTGATGCACGAGTCTGTGACGAGCTCCTGCCCAGTGCCCATCTGCTGCTCCTTGACTCACTTGAAGGAGCAAGATATTTTAAACATTCAGCCACACAGGGGTTGACACTTGACGCTCTCACACAATAAAGTTAAAGGTCAATTTCCCACCCCTCTCCCTAAGTGGACTTATCGGTTTAATGGACTTATGGACTTTATTACTTTATTAGGCAAGTTATTTTAAATTTTAAGGCTCCAAGTTGTCTTTTTGAGGGAAAAAATGAGATAATACTGGGAGACTATTATGAGCTGGTCTCTATACTTTTACAGCTAACAGTGATCCATCCTCTATTTTTTAATCTATACAAGTTCCAGTAACTTTTTTTAAAAAATGATCCAGCAAATCTCCACATCTAGATGAAATCTCAGAAGAGACTTTTGATCCTTTTTATTATTTTTTTAAAACTTGGGTTGTTAGATTTCCCTGCTGCTGCCGGAAGGCTTGGCTGTCCCAGGCGTCTCACCTCTGTTCTGCATTAGCCTGCTCCTTCCAGCCTTGGCCAGTAACAACACAGTGATGATTTTGTCGTAAAGGGAGAGGGACCAGAGGACCTTTATTTTTTCCAGAATGGAAGCCAGAGAAGGCTTGGGTTTCTTCCTTTTGAAACATAAAGTTGAAAAGTCCCTGGAGGCTGGCTGAGTCGGGATAGCCCAGCCTACTGAGGATGAGTAGCCAGAGGGTCTCAGCTGCCCCATCCTCACCCGCAGCAAGGTGGGACAGAAAGGGACACACCAGCATCCAGGAGGAGGGCTGTCACTTGGTGTGGAAGGTAAGGAATACTTGGAAGCAGACGTCTCACACTGGCCGTCCTTGCCCTGGGAAGATGGTGATATGGAGGCAGGGGGGCCACTGGCTACATGAACTGGAGATTCTGAGAATCTCCTTATGAGAGCAGCGGTCCACCGGCCACACACTGTGGCCTTTGGGGCAACTCGTTTCTAATCCCTAGCTTGCGCTGCCTTCCCCCAAAGAGTCCAGTAGCCCCACCGAAGGTCAGAATTTCACCTTATTGTGTTGAAGATCACGTTCCCCCATTACCAAAGTCAAAGGTACATGAATCAACCAGACAGAAGCCACAGGCACCTTTTGCTCTGGGGAGCAGCTAGCTGAATCTGTAATGAGGGACAGTGAGTGAATCTGTGAGCCCTGAGTGTGGGCAGGTCTGTCCCTAACTTCTAACACCAAAGCTTTTTTCAGCCTTTTTGGCTTCAGGTGTCACGGTCCACCCTAGTTCTTACTCTGCCTAGATACACAGATGCACATCTCCAGAGTCTAAGTAGATAATTGGTGGTGTGTACTGATAAACACGAAGAAGTAGAAAGGATAAGGCAGAAATTGTATCTGCACAATAAACATGATCATTCTATCCATGGGCACACAGGCATTTCTAACTTTTACCTCTTCACATTGAAATTCAAAAGAATTTCTAGTGATAGGCACCTGATATCTTTGGTTGTTTTTTTTTTTTCCCTTTTTCCACTCTGTGCCTATGAGATATTAAACACCCCTGGGGATTTCTGAAGGGACACCTGCCCCCAAATGAAAGATCTCATCCACAATACAACTAACCTTCTTTCTGCAAGCCCCCTTTCAGAAGGGAAAGGAAATCTTTCTGGTTCTTTTTAAAACATGTGGCTCCAGGGGATTCCTTTAAATTTGGAGAACTTCTCAGAAAGCTTCCAATGCATGAGTTAATCTGTGACCCCTCACTCCACCCCCCTCTGTACGCTTCAACATTTCTCTCCCAGATCTTTCAAAGAGCAAGGCAAAAATCCTTACCTTTCCCAGCCAGAGTCGGACTGAGACAGCTGCCAGCTCCAGCCAACAGCAACCCTGAAAGGGAGATGCAAATCACGGCTGTAGGGACCGTACACAAAGTACTCAGGCTTACACGCAATTAAGGGACCGGAGAAAAACTGGTGAGAGGAAATCCCTTCAATGCTGCTCTATTGTGTTCTATGGTTCCCTCTAGGAGAAGGTGATGCATATTTTTAAAAAGGGAACCAAGTTTGTAAAGAATGTCCTCCTTTGTTTTTTCTCTTTATATCCTTACTCAGGCTTTCATTTTCGAGATTTCCCCTCTCCAAAGCCCCCACGGTGACACTACATTTCTGTAATACTGTGGACCTGCAGAAAAGATTTTATCATTCTTGTTTTATGCTTCTCGATGGGTGTGGGGTTCGGAACGTGTGTGGGGGTGGGAAGTGGGATGGTAAATTAACCTCTTTTTCTCTGAAACTTGCGGGTAGTAAGAGGAGTAAAGAAAGAGAAGGATTAGGAGTGAAAATAGAGTATGCTGCTTTTTGTGGACTCTCTCCCTAAGTCAGAAGAGTAGTCTTATTTGCGCCCTTCATCAGAGGATGGCAAGGCACCATGGAAACAACAAGGCAACCTTCTCCCCCGCCCCCCTCCCCAGGCACCATAAACAGCAGAGCCAGGAACACTCACTGTTCCAGAGAGAACTCCCCCTCATCTTTCTCAGAAACAAGACTGGAAACAAAGTTATTTACGTGAGGGGATATAGAAGGGTAAGAGGGAAAGGAAGACGGCAGGTACCATGACAAAGAGGAGACTTTGCCCGTTGCCCGTCTGTAGAAGCCAAAGTTTCAGTCTCTGAGTTCGAAAGGGGTCATTCTGAATTTGCCACGGAGCGTGTGCTTTTGAAGACCTGGAAACTGCTCCTTGGGGAACAAACACACTTTGTGAGGAGCAACGCCATGTGCATTCGATTACTTGCCCATATTTACTTTCAATGTGCTTTTGCTTGGTGTGGTTGAGTTGGCCAATTTCCAGCAGCCCTGAAGATGCCAGATCCTCCTGGCCTTCTGT
>VMDR010006322.1:24894-46210 GCA_007922815.1 Macrotus californicus
CATGTTTTACTATTTGCTGGTCAATTTCCAAGTACCAGATACTCATAAAATCCATGTGGCTATAGAAAGGAAAACATACATCTTTTCAGTGCACATCACAGTCACCATTCTATTACTCATTTTGTTCTGAGTCACTGTGAAAGATCATATAAACATAAAAAAACAGTGACTGAAATCAAAGGACACAGCGTGATCTTAGGGAGGGCTGAGCACATCATCTCTCACTTCAACAAGAACTGTGTCACTTTGGCCTCAGATGAGAAACACTGATTTTTTTCTTTTTTTGTTTGCTTCAAAATCCAAGTATATGCTACAAATGCTATGATCCTGGTCCATCCCCAAGTATCTTGCATAATTCTTTATATGTATGGACATTATTCTTTGGAGGCCTAGGATGAGGAAGCTCAAAGGTAAAGAGTTATAGCAAATTGGGCAGACACTTACCCAGGACAAGAGCACAGCACATGGGTGAGTCACCCCTCTCCACCTCGGGCAATGGGTCACGTGTTCAGGGGCCTGTAGGCAGCCACACACACTTGCCTCTTCCCAGAAAGGAAGAGAAGGGACAACCATGACTTCACCCCTTTGTACTTGTGATACCTGAGAGCGTGCCTTTTTGTAGAAGCGATTTCCCGTTAGCCTCTGGTGATGATGTTCCTTGTCCTATCCACAACATGATGTGTACATGGCAGGACCTCAGTCCACTCCTAGTCAGCACATCATTTCTAGGTCTCATCGTCAATCTGGTACTGGAGATTTTAGGTTTTTTTAAAGATTTTATTTATTTATTTTTAGAGGAGAGGGAAGGGAAGGAGAAAGAGAGGGAGAGAAACATTGGTGTGTAGTTGCCTCTAGCTGGACCCTACTGGGGAGCTGGCCCCAACTCAGGCATATGCCATGACTAGGAATCGAACCCATGACCCTTTGGTTCACAGGCCAGCACTCAACCACTAGTGCTGGAGATTTTAAACCACCCTACCACATGTAAAATTTTCTAAAAACCTGATCATCTATGATACCCTGTGAGAGTCAGTGAGCTTTTCTTCGTTCCATATTTATCGAGCAGAATATACCTTCTGACCTGATCAGCCATCTCCTGGTTATGTAGTGACTCACACAGGATGGTTGTACCAGTGCCAGCCCTCCCCCAATAATAAAAAGCACAGTTGAAACCATAGATTTTAGGCTCTGTGCTTGGGTAAGAAGAATGTCCAGTATATTTTCACAACAAGTAGTTTTCTTCTATCTCCATTTTTTCAAAGAATAGAGGTGCAGTGCGTGTTGTTGTTCCCGGGTTTAACTCCAAAACCTGGGCTCTTTCATTCTCAGTTGAGCCACCTGACATGCTTTGTTTGAAGAGGAAAGGAGCAATATAATGCTGACTAAGCGTCCAATATGTATGACCTGTAATACAGACTGGTCTCAGATACTTATATTTCAATTTTACTTAAGAAGAAACTAGAACTCAGCAAGTTTAAGGACTTGACTGAGATCTACTACTAGGGAAAGAGGCAAAGCCAGGGTTCAAGTCCAGGTGCCTCTTCTCCTATATTGTACTACAAGGACTCTGTTGCTTAGTATTTTTTATTAGATTGTGTCATTAGGAATATTTTAACTTTAGCCTAAGTCCCTTCTTCTTGGGTTGAGGGTGAGATATTCTCACTAGGTTTAGTTTGGGGAAAGCACTCTGAAAAGGGGAACTTCTTGCTTCTGGCATGATGAACCCTGAGTGCTACCTCATATACATCAGGGTACTGAAGCAGAGCTGTGTCACTAAGCAGAACTAGGTAGGACTGAGACACAGGCCAGGTACCAGTGGAATCTGAGGGAGGTGTCGTGGCAGTAGGGGCATTTCGGAAGTAACCCTGGCCATTCCTCAGCTTTCAGGAGCGTATCGGTTCCACTGATATTTATTATACTCCTTCCCGGTGCCAGAAACATGCTCAGTGCACTCGCTGAGCAGATACAAACCTGTAAACAAGCAAGATCTCTGCTCTCAGGGAGCTTGCAGTTCAGGACAGGACAGTTACAGGGCTACCAATGTAAACAATCATTTTGCTGGAGGGAATAGCAGACTGTAATGGGAGGCCCAGGGGAGATTAAATCAGTTCTGGTCTAGGTGGGAAGGCAAGCTTCATGGCAGATCAGCATTCGACCGTATAAGTAGGAAAGAAGAGAAGGTGATTCTAAGTGAAGGGACAGCCTATATATAAACATAGCTCAGAAAAGCACCAGTCTTCCGGCAGAGAGCTTTGAATAGCCTACGTGGCTAGATTGCTCAGGGCAGGCAGAGCAGTCAAAATAAGACTGGAAATGGTTTACAGTGAGATTATTGCCTCTACATCGAATCTGGAATTTATTTTGAAACCAATGTAGTTTTTGAACCTGATGGCATAGTCCTGTGCATTATCAAAAATAACCCGGCATTAGAGTGGTGGGATGCATTGGGGAAAGTGAGACAGGGAGGGCAAAAAATGTGGTGAGGACATCGCTTAGGAAGCCTTTGTCCAGGTGAGAGGTTCTGGGGACCTGACACTGGGGAAACACGTCCAGGTTGGGACTCACTGTACTGGGTAGAATCAGCAGAAGTTGGGGATGAATATCATGGGGGGAGGTTATCCAGGAAGGAGGGGTTTGTAAGATTTTAAAGCCTAAGTGATTAATAACTTAGTGGTACTGTCAGCTGAAACAGAAGGCTAGGGCAAGGAGCAGGTTTGGGTAGATGTTAGGTACTTGATTTTGTTAGCACAGGTGCCCACTTCTCCAGTGAAGAGGCAAATACTAGAGAGAGTGGCATTACTCTCTGACTGCTAGTTTGTGAAGCATGGTCTGAATTGCCAGAGAAGGCTGTCCTGGGCTCACAGATGAATGTCCCAGTAAAAATGTGGATGAATTTATAATTCACTTCACCCTGTACACATACGTACAACTGCAGACACGTAGGCAGTGCCCACAAACGATTTGAGATGGCTAACTTTCTGCATAGACAAGAACGTAAATGTTTAAGCATTCCAATTTGAACCCTTAATTGTACTGGCTATGTGCAAAGAATACATTGATTCAATCTTAAGTTCAATTTTAACTCCTTGAAAAGAAGAACATGGCTATGCAATTCTTTCTATACAGTGCTTAGAGTTAAAAAAGCACCCCAGGGATGTTTTCTGGTAATGAATGCGTTTCTTCCTCTCATTAATCAGTACTCTACGGTACTCCTCATGCAGAAGAGGACATACAGAAAATTGCAATTTCCCCACTTTACATGTGGAAAAACAGCCTTTGTCCTGCCAGTGACTAAGTTTATGTTGCCCCATGAGTTAATGCTATTGTTTTCTTAAAAGGCAACACAAGTCCAATATGGATTTCTTTAGAAATGTCATGTTTTGGGCCTCATGCTGGGTAAGCAAACCTTCATATTACGGTTTACCAACATGGTGTTGACTGGAAAGTCTCCCATAAATTCCTGAAGGATAAGATCAGCAATTGTGTGTGTGTTTATAGAAGATCTCTGCCAAATAAATGAACAAATAAATAAAAGAATGACTCTACATTGAAGTCAGATATAAACTAGAGAACTCAGATCATTATCCAAGTGGATTATTTCAAAGCATTCAGATATTTAGTGCCAAGTATATTAACTATTAGATTTTATTAAATATTCAATTACTCATTTTGTGAATATTCTTTGGATGGTGGATAGATACCATGTAGATCTGGCCACAGGTTCCACCTTATTGATAAACACAGATGTTTATTGAACATTGACTTTATGCTATACACCTTTTGTAGGTTTATTATTTTGCTTCATACAAATAATCCAAGAAGTAGGAGCTAGATAGTCCCATTATGCAAATGAAGAGATGAAGGTGCCTGCCTTGGAAAGTCGCCATTTGGAAAAGAACCAAAGCCTGCTTGACACACAAGTTTACCCTCTTAATCCCTGTGCGATGTTGTTTCTGTGTTCAGATTACGTGCACACTTTCTGTTACTCATAAGGAGGTTCTACTCAACTCAGAACAAACTCTTGGGTTTTGAAATGATTGTTTTGCCAGAAAAATAATACGCAGTCACCCTTCCTCAGAATCTCTACCATGGTCCACTCATGGAGAATAGGACCAGCTCAAGAAACTAGAAGCATTTTTATCTACATAAAAATTCTTTGATGTCCACAATGTGGGTGGGTAGTAGGAAATGGAACCATTTGCACAGCCAAACTGACTTCAAAACAGAACTATTTATCTTATGAACTTACGTTGATTGTGTCAGTTCAGAACACAAATCTCTGGCTTTCCTTCTCTAGATAAGAATTGTAAAGTCTTGCTCATAAGGTGATACCTTGCTGTCTCGTTATTTCCTTAAACTGGGCAGGAACCAGGAGCTGTTGTCTTTGTAAAAGCAATGTAAAACTTGCTAAAACAACCCCAAGTGCACAGCCACAGAATGAGAACACAATGTTTCTTTCATCGTGAACACTGAGGGACATCAAGTCTACTTCGAATTCCAACTGGCCACTTGTGGCTGGTCAGTAACTCTACCATCGATAACTTTGCCTGACTTCCAACTTCATGGGCTCTATAGCCTCATGGACACCTCTCTGCCTGGTCTTATTTCTTGCTATTTATTTTCTAAGTTATACTTAGCTTAGAAAATTTTCTTTACATCACTGATAAGACTTGATCTTTTTTCCTAGGGTCACAGGGTAAGGTTTTGGATTGCTTCCACAACAAAATTTACATTTCAGACTCTACTGCAGTTGTGCAGTGAAACAGGCATGAATTGGAAATCAGGAAACTTGGACTTCACTCTGCTTTCCTCTTTGTGGCCTTTCCAACCTTTCAGAGTCCCATCTGTCAGTTCTCAGGGTCCTGTCTGTAGAGCCTTAACTATTCTTTCTTTTTATTCTATTTTTAAAAATCTTCTTTGAGCTTACAGTATCAGAGAACTTAGACAAGGCAACTTGGGGCAATAGTTAACACTACTATCCAAGCTACCAGGACAGCTGTAGGAAGCCTCTTTTTTAAAAAAAATATTCCCAGGTGTAGCATCTGTCAGCAAAGCTGTTGACCTCTTACTGTGGATATTTGACTATTTCCCTGTGAAGAGAGTCCCAGGCATCTGGTTTAGGGACTAACTGCTGTGCAAAGGTTTTCTTCAGTTCCAGTCAGAAACCCTAGCTTTTCAGGGCGTGCACACTAATTTCCACTCTTGCGGATCCAAAGCTAAGTCACTGGCAAGTGCGGGGTGCCCAAGGAGATCAATAATTTCATAAACAACAACTTGAATTTGGAAATCAAGCAGCAAGGGCCAGAATTCCCCTATGTGGAGCCTTACTCCACTGTGACTGACATGACATGACGTAAGTCCGAGACCTCAGTTCACGGTTTTATGTGACAGGACACAGGAGCAGCCAACTTTAGGGAAGACTGATAGGAAAGCCCAAGGGTGAGTCTCTCTGGGAACAGGAAGCAGGTACCACTGTACCAACAAGGCTTTGGGATGGAGAATTTTGACAGGTTTTGTAGAAGCATTTGGGCTTTCCAGAGGCTGCCAAAAGGGTGTGCTCCTGTCACATGGAGTGTGCATTTCCTCTGGATCTGTCCCTGCCCAGGCCACATGACCAGAAAGGAGCCTCTGTGCAGCTGTGTGACTTGCAGTAATGTAGCAGATTCCTTTTTATGAACCCAGTTCAGAGTCTCATGTTCTGGGTAGAACAGAGAAACAGATAAGTCTATATAGTCCTCTCTCCCAAATTCCTTCTTATATCCTTTGTGGTGGGATTACAATCTTCCCACTGTCAAATAAATGCTGTACACCAGCGAGGATTTGGACAACCTGAGTCAGAATTGCAGAGGGAACTTGTAAAAGCTACAGGTGTCTGGGCTTCACCCCACAACTACTGCATTAAGGCATCAGGATATTTGGGGTGGATTGTTGGAAGGTCAAGAATCTGCATCTTTTAAATCTGTGTCTCTCAAATGAAGTTTGAGATCTTCTGCTCTGTGCTAATATAGCAAGCTATGGAATATGTGAGCCTACTTAGATCATTCCTCTGGTTAAAACCCATCAGTGGTTCCCCTTCCTGGAAAGTCTGGAAGCCCCGCCTTACACACGAGGCTTCATGAGCTGGCCTTTCCCTTCCTTACAGCCTCAGCCCCAGCTTTAGCCCCAGCCTTAGTCAAATCATGTTCTTCACATCTTGTTGGCCGTGCTCATGGAGAATCATGACATCTACTCATCTTTCCTGACCACCTCAAGCATCATGACTTCCCTGAGAGGTCCTCCTCTGTCCCAGATGGCGAAGACCTGAGTCCCTTTCTGCTCTGTCCTCATACTGCTCTATGCCATGGTTCCTCAGCCTGGGCCCCTGGAGCATTTTGGACTGGATAATATATTTTAGTGAGATATAATTGGCAAATAACATTATATTAAGTACACTACATAATTATTTGATATTAGTGTATATGGTGGCATATACGTGAACACCACAATCATTTTTGTGAATATCTGTTACTATATATAATTATAAAACTGTTTTTCTTATAATGAGAACTTTTAAGATCTACTCTCTTAGCAGCTTTCAAATACACAATACAGTATCATTAACTTTAGTCACTATGCTGGTATTACATCCCAGGACTTATTTATTTTACTCGGATAGCTGAAAATTTCTACCTTTTGTCTCTATTCACCCAATCTACTCACCCCCCAGTCCCCTGCCTTTGGCAATTGCCAATCTGTTCCCTGTATCTATGAGGTGTAGGGTTTTTGTTTATTTTTAGAGTACACATGCAAGTGAGATCATATGGTATTTGTGCTTCTCTGTCTGACTTATTTCACTTAGCGTAATGCCTTCAAGGTCCATCCATGTTGTTGCAAATGGAAGAATTTCCTTCTTTTCTATGGCTGGATAATATCCCATTATATATAGATGATTCTTTGTTGTGGGGGGCAAGCCTATTATTGAAGGGTATTTAGCAACATTCCTGACCTCTACTCATTAGATACCAGTAGCAACCCCTCACTCATGAGAACCAAATATGTCTTCAAATGTTGCCAAATATCCCTCTGGGACACAGAATTGTACCTGGTTCAGACCACTACTCTATGCATATATCACAGCCCTCACCGAATAATGTAGAAAGTAGTTGTTTGCTTATTTACCTCCTCTAAGGTCCTGAGAGATTCTCAAGACTAGGGACATACAAAATTAATCCTTGTGTCTCCTGTGCCAATCATAGCACCAGATGCAGAGTGGGTATGTAATATGCATTTCCTTAGCAAAACTTTATTGAGACATTGATATCAGAAGATCTAGATTTTAAGCTTACATTGGTTGTCTCTACAGCTTAAATTAAATTGTCTCCACCACTTAAATTGTGACTATGGACAAATCAGTTAGCATCTACATGCCTCAGATTTCCTCATTTGGAAAATGGGGATAACAGCACCAGCCTTGTCCCTTCAGGTTGTTACGGGGATGGAATGAGAGCGAGTATGTGAAAGCATAAAGTGCAGAAAGAAGCTTGTTAAGATGACGTGTCCTGTTTGCATTCTCCGGCCACAGACTCTGGATGGCATGGCAAGTTCAAGTCTACCCAAACCATATATAATCTTCTGTAACAGTGAGTGAAAGATTTCTTTAATACAAAACATGATAAAGGCATGAAAACCTGTTGACATGATTAAACCGGCAATATGGAGTGAGACGACACAATTACTGAACAGTTATCTTAAGCAGGATGCTGTGCAGTACCCAGTACAACGGGAAGGACAGATGCTTTACTCATTGTCCTGGTTATGCCTCCTCGGGCCCCAGAAAGACTCAGATCTCAGGGAGCCATCTCTGCTCTAGGCCTCTCTGATGTTCTGTGTCCTCAAGGGACCACCAGTTCCATTCTTTGTATCATACTCTCCTCTGGTTCTTTCTGCTCTGTGCTGGAATGGCTGCTTTCTTATTTTCTCACCTTTCATATTAGTGATAGGAAATGAGTAGGTTCTGCATCAGCACCTTTTCAGGATTCACAGTGTAAACTCTTTGTAAAGATTTGTTTCCTCTAATATACCCTATGGAATCCCTCTCCAGTTACAATGTTCATCTCCTTCAAAAAAATCTTTCTCTCTCCCTCTTTCTCCATCTCTTTCTCCCTCCTTTAGGACTTCCCTTTGCGTTCTGGGTGTTCCATCACAGTTGCCTCTGTGTGGGTCCAGCACTGTGATGTGCTGGTTTATACATCTCCCTCCCTCCTTTTTCCCTGACTGAGTTCAGCTGAGAGGGACACCTGCTGAATGGAAGTGGACTTGGATGTGCCACCATCACTCCCCTCCAGCTGCAGCAGCTGCGGCGGGTAAGGCTTTCCGTTAACCATGTCATGCCCAGAACATGCAGGCAGCACAAATGCTCACAGATGGTAAAATTCTATACGAATGAATCAAAAGTACTAGACACATATACTTTTAGGATTGCAAGAGGACTTGCAAGCCAACTAGTCTAGCTCTTTCACGTTAAACTCGACGACACTGAAGACTGATTTCTTTGCCGTCATCGACCATCCCAGAAAGCCAGTCTGAATCCTTCTGTTCTTTTATAGTGCATCAGAGCTCATGTTTATTTTCCAACTTTTCTTATACTTCCTGATTCTCTCTTTAAGCCTAAAAAGCCATTTTCTTTCCATACAGGGCTTGGGGTGTCTCAACGGAAAAAGGTGATAGATGCTTTAAAATAGTGAGTTCTGTGTATCTATTTTAACAGTAGTATATGCTTAGAGTGATGAACAGTTTTGTTTTTACCCCCAAGAGGCTATTTTTTTTCTGTAAAACTTGAAAATAGCTCTACTCTATTCCAAAATGTTGTTTTTTTATCGTTTGTTTGAAAAACTTCTTAGGCAGATTACCAGAATTTTTTTTTTTTTTAAAAAGTCTGCTGTTTGGGAAGATTTGCACTGCTCATTAGCCACTAAAATTTTTCTATTTGAGAATTTTGGATAACTTGCATTATGGATGCACCTGTTTATTAGTTTGCCTGAAAATCTCATTGAGGGCTTGGTTGAGAAGTTTTTGGCAGACTGCTGCAGCCTGAGGGTCTAAGGTAGCTCAAGGCTGATCAAAGCCAGTGTTTCCTTGGGGAACATTGATCATTAGGAAAGTGAAATGGGTAGGAGGACTTCAAACTTTTGTTTTGCTAAATAAGTGCTTAAAAAAATAAAAGAAGACCACCATCATCCACAACCATGATTGTTTTCTTAAAAGAGAGAATTCTTTAGGATAAAAACAAAAAACAGGATATAAAATCTCAGCATATGCTTTTATTTTTCACATTTGAGTGCCTGTCTCCAAATTGATATTTGGAAACCACCAAATTTAGATTAATTAATCCAGGAACCAGAGATGTGAATTATGAGGTCAAATACTATTTTCTAAAAAAGGAGAACCCCAAATCTTTGATTTGTATTAGTATTAACTGTTGGCAGTGAACACGGCACCAGGTATCGGACCAGTGGAGTCAGACAGGACCTTGGATCAGCAAGCTCCGTATTTGAGTTCTGGCTAAGAAAGAATTCAGAGCCAAGACTCCAACTGTAAGAGAAAGTTTATTTAGAAAATCACAGAGGTAGAAAAAGTAAGTAGTAGAAGAAATGTGGTCAGGAAACAAGCTACAGAGGCAAAAGAAAGGCCCTTGGAGGTTAGCAATAGAGAGAGGCAAGGAAAATGTGCTTGAGAAAACGGGGTGGGGAAAGGTGAGGGCATGCTCCATAGAGAGAGATGCCATGACATCCTAAGGGTTTTTAAGGTGGGGATTTTAGGGGGGTTCCTAGGGGAGGATCATTATCAGCTTTCCAGGTGTGTCCTTTAAGGGTCATGGTCTCCACTGATTGATTAGGGCCAGGGCATGGGATCATTTGTCATCTGGCTGATCCTGATGTCAGCCATGGCTTTCCTTGTCTGGTTTTGCTGCTTTTCAAGGCCTGGAGCTGCAATACAACTGAGGCCTAGATGTTATCCCTAGGGATTAATGCTTAAGGGAGTGGTCATGAAGAGCCTGAGTGGGAGTCCCATGAGGCCACTTGTTCCTTCTCCAAGGGAGGTCTACTGAATGACTAGTGACATGCCAGAGGAGGAAAGGTCAAGGGGGTTTAAACCACATGATCAGCAATATGCTAGGAGAGGAAAGGTCACCCTGGGGGCGAGGTCCTTGTTTTCCTAGTTTTGCCTGTTGCTAGGCAACCACAGCTTTCCACCCTGGTGACCTTCTGGGCCTAGCCTATCATCCTAGCTCTGCTCATGTCTGTCTCACTGCCTACCATATTAACTATTGCTCATATCGCGTGGCTCTTCAGTGGGACCAAGGTATTTTCTATATCTGAAGATTTCTGGATGATTGCAGAGAGAGCACAGTGCAATCAGTGTGCCCAGACACACAGATGTGGCTGAGAAGGTCTTTAACTTCGCCACACTCTGTAAACTACTTAGCCTGTTTGTTTTTTCATTTTTAAAAGAAAGATCTATTTCACAGGATCTATTTCAACATTAAATCTGAAAGCATTTAACAAACTATAAAGGGGTCTGTAGCTGTGAGGTTTTGGTCCATATCTTTAAACTTTGTGGACTTTTCTTTAGTCAAAGATTTATCAAGCCTGTGTTAATCTGTCTACAATGTCTGATAAAACTTACCAAAACATATTTTACCTAAGCGACTATCGTTCCTAAAGTATATGTCAGTGCCTGGCAAAAAATAAGCACTCAATTATTTTTAATACCCTTTACCTAGTAAAAGTATATGTTTTGACTCTCCACATAACATAATGGCAAACATTTTACAATAGAAGTGATAGCCCAACGGAACTTATGTGTCTATGATCTTTTTGAAGTTTTCTTGGATAAATGCGTGAAAAGAAAATGAAGATGACCTTTATGCTATGAAGACTTTCAACCCAGCTACACACCAGGTTTTTCACTCCGCTGCCCTCTGTCTCTCCTCTGCGCCCTCTACTGGCTGCAAGTCTGTATTAAATTAGCAAATGGAACTGTTTTGAACAAAAAGACCACAGTTTTCCCCAGTCTATGACCGAAAGTTGTAACATATACATTACCACTTTAAAGAATCATGGTATCTGTTTTTCTTTCTTTTTTAACGACACCAGGAAAACCTGGTGTAATAATGTGAGGATTAGATAATATAGATAATAAGATACATAGAAAAATAAGTAGAAAATAAAAATCAAATGTTTACTTTCAATAGAACTGTCAACATTTTGCTGTATCTTCAATTTTCTCTCTATATAATATGTTGTTTTCTTACAAAAATAGGATCATGTTTCTTTGTGTGATTTTTACAGTTATTTTTAGCACTGTCCATCTATGGCAAATGTCTTTTCATGTCAGTAAGTGGACCATCAGTAAAGGATACACAGTGTCCCATTGCCGGGATGTCCCATAATATCTTTATATATTTATGAAGTGCACATTAAGTCTGCTTTTAGCTTTTCCAATTGCTGGTCTTTTTAAAGATTATTTATTTATTTATTTATTCATTTACTTTTAAGAGAGATGGGAAGGGAGGGAAAAAGAGAGGGAGAAAAACATTGATATGTGAGGGACACATCAACTGGTCACCTTTCCCACATCCCCAACCGGGGACCCGGCCTCCAACCCAGATATGTGCCCTGACCAGGAGAATTCGGACCAGTGACCCTTTAGTTTGCAGGCTGGCACCCAATCCACTGAGCCACACCACCCAGGGCACTGTTTTTTTTTTTAATTTTCTTTTTATGTCCCATGAAGACATGTCAGAAGTTAGAGCCAACACTGATAATATGCCACAATGAATATCAGGGGCTAAAAGTTATATGCCAGCCCCCAGGGCCACAATATACTGTATCACCAAGCACTTCTCCTGCCCCTTATCTTGTGTGCCCTGCTTGTCATTTTTTTCCTAACTGGCATAAAAATATGCCTATCATCAGCAAAGAGCAAATGTTTTAATAAGATTTGTAACCTTTTCCTCAGTAAGATTTAAGAAGACACGTCATCTCCAAAATGAGAGGTGACAGTCATAGAGAAGGAGAAATCTGGGGTCTGGAAAGACCACGTGAAAATTAGAGCCACAGGGCCCCTGTCCAACTCCCGGTGAAGGAGTAACTGTCCTCTCTTATACTAGAAAAAATCCAATGAATGAAGCTCAAGACGAACTGGAGAGTTCTCTGAAGACTCACAGGAAAACGATTAATAGCTGAAATCGAGAGGAGAAAGTTGAGAAATCAGGCGCCCAAGAGGTGTAGTCACACAAGGCAGAGACTGCAGAGCAGGAGTGGGGCCCGAGAGAACGCAAACGTAAGTAAAAGCGGCAGAAGAAGCAATTTTTGAGCTAAAGAAATATCTGAGGTCGAACTTTAAGAAAATTTACTGCAAATCAATGAAACACTTGTCTAGGCAGGTCCGGGCAAAATTCTTTTTTCTTTAATCTTCACCTGAGAATATGTTCATTGATTTTAGAGAGAGAGAGGGGGAGAGAGAGGGAAACACCGATGTAAGAGAGAAACATCAATCAGTTGCCTCTTGTGCCTGCCTGACCTGGGATCAAACCAGAGACCTTTTGGTGTGCAGGACAATGCTCCAACCAGATGAGCCACTGAGCCAGGGGTCCAGGCAAAATTCTTGAATATAAAAGAGGAACCAAACTCTCTGTAAGGATTGAGGCTTTGAAAAGAAACCAAGCATGTCTTCTGGAGAGGAACACGAGTGAAGCTATTCTACCTAAAGGTAAATGCCAGTCCTCAGTTTGTAGAACTTTGAAGAGGAATCAAAATTAAGAATTCAAGGGTAGTGAAGACATAGTTTATAAGTTTTAAAAGTGAGCAAAGAGATCATGCTTTTAAGATATGTTGCAAAATACAATTGAAAATACAATTCTCAAAAAGGAGATGTAGGTTGTAAACCACAATAGTAATAATTTAGGTTTTCATTCCAAAATAATAATCAAACCCGGGAAAAGCAGAGGTTAGTGAGAGGCACTATAAACTCACTATACATATTCTAACTTTGCACAGGGCAAGTCAGTAATAATTGTTTTGTTCTTGATACTAGCACCCGTGATATGTGTATTCAAAAACCTAACCATTAGTAGGATTTTCTTTTTTTTTTTTCATTTCTACCTTTCCTTATTCTGTAAGACAGGCATACAGAATGCATGCCTTTTGTTGTAGTTATCTATTGCTGCATAACAAGCCGCCCTAAATCTTAACAACCTTATTTATTTTGCTTGGGAATTTGCACGTTAGGCAGGGCTCGGTGGGGCCAGCTCCTTTGCAGGTGCACTGTGAGCTGGGGCAGGCTAGAGGATCCACTTTCAAGATGACTCACAGGGCTGGCACTTTGGCGCTAACTGCTGGCTAGGAGCTCAGCCAGAGCTATGGGCCAAGGGCCTTACTTAGATCCTTTAAAGGGATCTTCGCAGGCTGCTTGGGTTTCCTCATGTCATGGTGTCTGGGTTCTGAGCAAGAGTTTCAAGAGGAACAGGAAGCTACATTGTCTTCTACGACCTGGTCTTTAAAGTTATAGAACATCGCTCCCGAGGGGCTCAGAAGCCCACTCTGACTCAAGATAAAGGGTTGAACACTCTACCTCTTGGTGGGACAGTGATGGAAGTCATATCCCACCAGGTTAGGTGGGATAAGAGATATTGTTGCAGTTTGTTTGTTTTTTGAAAATACAATTTGTCTATTTTTAAGTTACTAAAGGATAAAAAGTATTTTAAAATCTCCTCATGTATGGCTTTATTCACCTTAGTAGTTATGAGAAATGACTAGGATTAGAAAGATCTGGATTTCAATCCTGTTTGTAATATTTACTTCCCGTGTGTCTGTGGACGTGTCACGTACATTTTTTAACTATCTGTTAAGTGGAAATATTGACATACAACTTGTGGAACTTGTACTGAGAAATGTCCTGTTAAGTCCTAAGTATAGTCTCTACTCATATAAACAACAAATAAATGGTAGGTTTGGTTTTTTTTTTAAGACAAGGATGTCTATGATACCATTGTTCCAGAAGTTCTAGCCCAGTAATTTTCAAGTATATTGTTAACAGTAGAACCCTTTCCCCTCTTATTCTTTGCAGAGCCTTGATGTAGAAAACCCATGAAAGCTCCCCTCTTGTTCACGAAGCAAGGGTGGGGAGCCTCGAGCCCTCTCTGCCAGCTTACCCTCCCACCCACACTGGCACCAGAGGCATCTCCTCAGACATGTTGCCAACCACTGTTCCAACCCATATCATGCCATTGGGAAGGAAAACAATGAGCATAGCTATTGGAAAAGCTACGGTGAATTTTTCTTTGTCACTCCCCCTGACAGTATGATTGTCTACGTAGAAAACCAGAGAACAACTTAAAAACTAATGGAGCTAACCAAAGCAATTTAGTATGGTGGTGGCAAGTTTATATATAGAATTTATTACTTATTTATTCATGTATATGTGTAAATACATAGAGTACATATACATGTATATGAAGATCAACAGAATTCCAATACTGATTCACTCACCAGTAATTTATGTGCCAGGCATGTGCTAGTTACTGGGGAGGCAGAGGTGAGAGGGACGGACAGGTCTTTGCTGTTGAACTTACCCTCTGACAGAGGAGACAGATGCTCAACTAATTACAGATCAAGATCAGTGCTGGAAAGCAATTCACATTTATTAGTGTACTTTTTATTGTTTTCCTCCTGCCCCCGCTGGGGCACAGGTCCAGTCGCAAGTGGTGATCAATTTTATACAGGAAAAACAAACAAAAGGCTGTGAAAGCAAGTAAAAGAGGCAGGGGAAGGGGAAACAGAGTTGTTGGAAGGAAGGTTTAGGCTGATCCCGGAAGGACGGGAATGAGTAATGAGTGTGGGGAGGGCAGTGGAGGCAGAGAAAACAAGAAGCCATGATTCTGAGGCAAGGAAGCACTTAGCATGAGCAGGAACTCAAGAGCAGTAGGCTGGAGCCAGGTGAGTGAGCGGAGGGTGGAGCAGATGGGGACGGAGTTTGAAGAAAGGGCGTAGGATGGCATGACTCTGTAGGCCAGGGTGAGAAGTTCGATGCTGTTCAATGTCATGTGTAGCCTGTGAACTATTTTTCAGCATTTGACATTTTATTTTACTTTTTTTTTTGAGGGAAAGGTGATGGAAGGAAGAAAGAGAGAGAGAGAGAGACAGAGAGACAGAGAGAAAGGAAGAGGGAGAGAGGGAGAGAGAGAGAGAGAAAGGAAGAGAGAGAGAGGGAGAGAGAAACATCTTTGTGAGAGAGAAACATTGATCAGTTGCCTCTTGTATGTGCCCCAGCCAGGGACAAAACCCACATCCCAGGCATATATCCTGACCAGGAATCGAATCAGTGACATTTTGCTTTGTGAGGCAATGCCCAACCAACTGAGCCACACCAGCCAGGGCAACATTTGACATTTTTAGTACAGCTCTGCCTGTCTGTGTGGGGAATGGATACCAGCAGGGAGAGCCCCCAGTTAGAAGGTCACTGGGCAGTCAGGGGAATAGTGATGGCCTTGGCTAGGGTGGGCAGTGCAGAGAGAAAGAAGTGAACAAATTCAAGCTATATGGGCACTAAAAATATCAAAAACTGTTGACAAATTATATATAGGGTTTAGAGGACCTATATATTGTATTACCTGAGTATTATTTCCTGAAGAGTACCTAAGTATTATTACAAGGTTTTCTAACTTCCAAAAGGATCAGACTTGATCTCAGGGACACACAACCTTAGTGAGACAGTGAGTAAAGGGGAACGGAGTGAGTTCTTTTCCGTGGGGGGATGCGGGAACTGGTGTAAATTAAGTCAGCTGATGTCACCAGGGGCAGGGTCTACATTCGCAGAGAAAGACAGCCAGGCTTTGGATCCAAACTTGAGACCTCTACTATAAAAGAGGATTCCAGGTGTCCATTAAAAAGGCACTGGTATTTATGCTGATTAACACGAGAGAGTGCAGGTCTGCAGTCTGGGAACCGCAGCCCAAGTGAAACCCTAGACTTCTGGTCTGAAACGCCCTAGTGCTGAACTCAGATCCCCTGTGGTGATTAGTCAGGGCAGCGGAAGGGACTTGTAATACAATATTTCCAGCTATCCCTGGAATCTCCTTACTGGAAGGAAGGTGGATGATGACTTTATTCTCTGACCCCTTCCAGGATTCCAGCAAACGTAGTTTTCTTAAATGTCAGTTTCATTTGATAAAGTTCACATAAAGTATATGCAAGGCAAAACTATAAACTCATCCTTTCTAACACCTGATTTACATGTTTTATTTTATTCATATTAGCAGGTGAAATGCACTAACGACGTTCGGTCTTTATGGATCTGTTACAATGTTTTTTTTTAAGTATATTTTATTGATTATGCTACTACAGTTGTCCCATCTTTTTCTCCCCTTTATCCTCCTCTGCCCTGCACCCCCTCGCCCTCCAGCGTTCCCCTCTCACCTTAGTTCATGTCCATGGGTCGTACATATAAGTTGTTTGGCTTCTCCATTTCTCATACTATTCTTAACCTCACCCTGTCTATTTTGTGCCTACCAATTATGCTCTTATCCCCTGTACTTTTTCCCCCATTCTCCCCGCTTCTACCTGCTGATAACCCCCTATGTGATCTCCATTTCTGTGATTCTGTTCCTGTTCTAGTTGTTTGCTTAGTTTTTGTTTTTTGTTTTTAGGTTCAGTCATTGATAGTTGTGAGTTTGTTGTCATTTTACTGTTCATAGTTTTGATCTTCTTCTTTTTCTTAGATAAGTCCCTTTAACATTTCTTATAATAAGCGCTTGGTGATGATGAACTCCTTTAACTTGACCTTATCTGGGAAGCACTTTATCTGCCCTTCCATTCTAAATGAAAGCTTTGCTGGGGAGAGTAATCTTGGATGTAGGTCCTTGCCTTTCATGACTTGGAATACTTCTTTCCAGCCCCTTTTGCCTGTAAGGCTTCTTTTGAGAAATCAGCTGATAGTCTTACAGGAACTCCTTTGCAGTTAACTCTCTCCTTTTCTCTTGCTGCTTTTAAGATTCTCTCCTTATCTTTAATCTTAGCTAATTTATTTATGATGTGTCTTGGTGTGTTTTTCCTTGGATCCAACTTCTTAGGGACTATCTGAGCTTCCTGGGTTTGCATGTCTATTTCCTTCACCAGATTGGGGAAGTTTCCTTCATTATTTTTTCAAATAAGTTTTCAATTTCTTGCTCTTCCACTTCTCCTTCTGACACCCCTATGATTCAGATGTTGGAATGTTTAAATTTGTCCCAGAGGTTCCAAAGCCTCTGTTCCAAATCGTTGATCTGAGTCCTGGTTTCCTTCCCTTCGCTGTTGGTTCCCTGTATATTTTTCTTTATTTCACTTTGAATATCCTCCACTTCTTCCTCTATTTTGTGACCATACTCAATAATTTCTGTGAGCATTCTGATTACCAGTGTTTCCAGTGTTTTGAACTCTGCATCTGATAGGTTGGCTATCTCCTTGTTGTTTAGTTCTATTTCTGGAGTTTTGATCTGTTCTTTCATTTGGGCCATATTTCTTTGTCTCAGCGCACCTGTTATGTTGTAAGGGGCAGAGCCTTAGGTCTTCGCCAGGGCAGAGCAACCCTCTCCGCTCTGTTGTGGTGCTGTCTGTGGGGGATGGGTCAGAGGGGGAACAATGCTGCTTGCTCAGCTTTCTCCCCACTTTCAGTCACTTCCCACAAGTGGATCGTGCCCTATCAGGTGCTGATTCCCAGATGGGTGGGCTTCTGTACATTCTAGGACCCCGTGGGCCCCTCCAACAGATTCTCCTGGGAGACTGAGAGTTTCTTCCACTACCACAACCCCCACAGATTTCTACAGCCAGAGGCTTTGAGGCTTTAGTTTCCCATGCTGGAACCCTAGGTTGTGTGGCCTGTCTTACTCCCCAGTTGTTCCTCCCGGCTTATCCACATGCAATGGGGGATATTCTGCTCTGCCAGCTGCCACCTTGTCATGTGTCCTCAACGCCTGGGCTGCCCATCTTTGCCCCTCCTACTGGTCTGGATAAATGTTTCTTTAACTCTTTGGTTGTCAGACTTCTAAACAGTTCAATTTTCTGTCGGTTCTGGTCATTTTTTGTTTTTAAATTGGTTGTTGTCCTTCTTTTGGTTGTGCAAGGAAGCAAAGCATATCTACCTACGCCTCCATCTTGGACAGAAGTCCCTGCTACAACCTGGTTTGACTAACTGAATAACCCAATTATTATCAAAGGTAACATCTCTTTGTGCCTCAATTCTCTTATCTATAAAAGTGGTGGATTAGTTAATATGCAACACATGCATAATATAATTTATCTAATTAATCATGTTCATGTAGATGGCAAGCTAAGAATGAGAATTTGCATCTGATGTGTCTTTGTATCCTCCAATAGCTGCTATGGCCAAAAGGCATAAATTCTAATACTTAAGGAAGATTCAAATATTTCCTTTAATTTATTCTTTTTTTATCTTTTAATATAGTAACTTGTTTGATAAATGTTGATTAATGATGAATAAATATCAAACAAATGACCACCTGAATGAATGAGAGAATAAACTAAAGGTGATATCTACATCCTTTTTCAATATTACATTTTGTAGTTGTATGGCTATAATGGTTCATAAAAAACTTTTTAGGGGTGAAAACCTTTACAGATATAATTGGATTAGAAGATATGTTCACTGCTTCATGTCTATCAATCCTACATCAGTAAGAGGTTACCAGGACCTGAGTAAGCAAGCTCTAGATTTTAAGTGAACTAGCTCCAAACCTCAGCTCTGTCTTCGACCTACCCATGTGACCTTGGACAAGTTACTTTATTTCTCCAAACTTCAGTTTCTTCGTGTGAAATCTGAAGATTATAATAGGACTGATTTCAGAATGGTATTATGAGGATTACATGAAAGCACAGCATCGTTTCTGGATCATAATGAGTATTTCGTAGGCTTAAACTACTATTAACCAACTTATAGGTTATTATTTTATAAGCTTTGGAGCCCAGTAACAGCGAAATCACCCTCTTGGGTGTCCAATACCCTAGTAAGATAAAACGCTGGCCATTTAATAGGAGCAGCTAGTCAGCAGTCCAGGATGAACAGAATGGGGTTGAACTGATTTAGACAGTGACAGAAACAGATTAAAATCGCCTCTGCTGCAGTTTGGAGATACCTATTGAGACAATACATTCTATGTGTTCACTTTCGCTTTACACAATGTTTTTGTTTGCCTTATCTTCATATTCCTCTCAGCAAGTCCTTGAGGTAAATACTATTATTTTTATATCACTGTTGAGTAAGCGGCGTTTAAGAAATAAAGTAATATGATTTGAATGTAAACTGTAATTGAAAAAAAAATTTAAAAAGGGATTTGCCTGGTTCTTAAAGTAACTAGAACTCAGATTACAAAGCTAGTTTTTGAAATCATGTAACCTTGGGAATTCACAAACCACATTAGTTCTGTACTGTGAAAAAAATCCCTAGGGAAAGCGAGAAGTTCTGATCTTTACCCACTTGTGTTATCCATGAGACCATATATGTCAATCACCTCTCACGTACTTGGTGTTTAGTAGCTTTTACTGGTAAATAAGAACAAATGTGCTAGTACCCAAATTAAAACAACAACAACAACAACACTGATCAATCCCTCAGTCACAACACGTTATCTATGTGTGCTCTTTGTGCACAGTGAGGCATTTGTGAACATTCATTCATTCATTCATTCATTCATTTTCATACTATTCCAGAGTGGTGTATTCTTTTACTTCTGCTATAGTTAATGGCAATTATAGTATTATACCTTTATTAGAGTTATTTTGTTTAAATTACGAATATGCATGAAGCCACCACCCAACATACACATTAATATTGTGCCTATTTATTTCATACGTTTTAAAGAAATAAAGTATTACAGCCACTGCTGAAATTAACATGAACCCTTCCCATTCATATTTTTAAGTTGTCAGGGCATATGTATAGTCCCTAAATACTGTATTTTTATGCACACTTCTGTAACTTGCTTTCTCTAACAATGTTTTCAAGATTTACCCATGACATACATGTAGATTCTTTTTTAATTTCAAAAGCTATGAAATGAATATACCACAATTCACTTGTTTATTCTGCAGGTGGGGAGTATCTCTGCTGTTTCCGACATTTTGCCACTAAAACCATGTGCAACCTTATGCAATATTGGCAGTTTTTTGGGGTATACTCATAGAAGTGGAATTACTGGGGCAGATAGGATATGTATCCTCAAACTTAATAGGTCATTTCCAGTCAGCTTATACTTTAACCTGAACATTGTATGTCAGAGCTTTTATTACTCTGTCTGTTCACCAACACCCATCTTTAAGCTTTTGCCAATTTTATGTAAGTAAAGTGATATAATTTATTGCATATTTCCCCAGTTATTATGGAGGTTGAATGACTTTCCATGTATTCGTATGCCTTTGGGGCTTTTTCACTGCTCATATAGTCAATTGTCTCGTTGGGGTTTTCCTCGTTGGTTTTTAGGAGTTCCATGTTTATTGTAGGTATCAGTCCGTTGTTGGCTATGTTTTCTACTAATCTGTGGGTTGGTTTTTTTAAAAAAAAAATTTATTGATTGATTTTAGACAGGGTGGGGGAGAGAGAGAGTAAGAAACATCGATTTGTTGTTCCCCTTATTCAGGCACTCATTGTTTGATTCTTGTATGTGCCTGACCTAGGATCAGACCCACTACCTTGGCGTATTGGGATGACACTCTAACCAACTGAGCTACCTACCAGGGACAACTGTGCGTTGGGTTTTAATTTATTCACACTGTGTAGTTGAATAGGAGTCTTTGCGTTCTAATGTACACAGCAGTTATCAACATTTTCCCTCATACAATTAGGTCTCTTAACACATCTGGAACTTATATTTGTGTACAATGTGATCTAGGAATCTCAGTTTTACATAAGGATAGTCAGTTGTCCCATACCGTTTTTTAAATTGCCCATTTTTCTTACATCCTATTTCAATATACATGTGGATTTGTTTCTAGATGGAAAGCTGTTTCGTTGTTTTATTTGTTTTTCTTAGACCTAGGTCAACACTGCACTCTTTTCCTTATTATAAACTCTAATACCTGATAGGGCAGGTTTCCTCTTCTTTTTTTTCTCTTTTCTCTTTTTACTTTTAAAATTTGATTGCCTACTTTTTTAAATTGTTTGATCCCTACACCTTTCCTACAAGTTTTAGAACTGGTGTATCAAGTTCCTTGAACAGTCTTAAGGACTGTTATTTGAAATTCATTGGATTTATGGTTTGAATTGATGAGAGGGGTCATCTTCGAAA